>KN489538.1:4123-33566 GCA_000787155.1 Scartelaos histophorus
TTTAGACATCTAATTGTCGGAGTAGTGGCATAAATATGATTTTTCAAGCGTCCTACTGCTTGATTTTTTTTTCTTTGTCAGAGTACCAGCCTATAACATCTACATTTAGAAACAAGCAGGTGGCAGATCCTCCATAGAAGTTACATAGTGTACTTAGAATATATTTGAAACCTTCTTGTTTTTGGTTCGCTCCCGCCAGTTGGGAATGGCTGCGTTTAGAAGCCGTATACAGAGCAGCCCATGTACATTTTATTGTCTTAATATAACTAATATTGTCCCATGAAACGTCGAAGCCAAAAAGACTTGAGTCAATCCCTGTTTTAATTCCTGCCTTATACAGAACTAGCCATACATTCCTCTATCGATTTCAAGTGTTCTTTGTTTAATGTCGAGTCTTCTGTTACGGGCAGTGGTGGTCACCTGGGGTACGATTACGGTGCCATTTTTATTCCGTCACTTTATTGTATCCCACGGTAAACGTGTTATGTTCTCACACTTATTCCAGAAACATTCCCACTTATGTTTGAATACTTGACTGACATGTGGGGCTGTCATCATAGCGATTAACAATTCAAAATAGAATGACCTAGCTTTACTCTTGTCCAAAGTCCTCAAATGTTGGAATCTATTCATAAGTGATGCTTCTCTTGCCTGAAGATTGTCAACGCATGCTATTCTACTGTTGTGTCTTTGGGCAATATACTTCCACCACCTCCAGTCTTTGCAGCTTTGGTATTTCAGTGTTTATTATTGACCTTAAAGACACTGTACTTGATTTTTACTGGCTTAACAAGGTGAAAAACAGTAGATTTTTTGCTGTGGTGGTAAAGCTAACAGTAACTGGCATGCTAACATGCATTTCCTGATTATCAGACAACAAAATGCTTTAGAATTAGATGCAGACAGTAGACTTATTTAGAGCTCATGAGCTGCTTGTAAAATAACTCTGTACAGAGACAATATTTGCTCAAATATAGAAAAAAATCAGGCACAGATATTTCGCAAAATTTTAATATCAAGGTTACAAAAATATAATCCTATTTGTGTTGTAATTTTGAACCCAACAGTTGACAACTACTGCCCAGTATGAAATTAATGTTTAAAAACAAAACCATGAATAAAAAAGAAAAGAGAGTATATCCTGTACTGTAACAATACAATCCTCTTGGTATTTTAGATACTGTATCTAACTGTAAAAACATTTAAATTGTACAAATGTATGAATGCTTCACATGTGTTTGGGTTACAGGCGTCGGACAATAAGGACGGGGAATATGTAAATAAGATGTGATAGTTTTGGCATTTATGGATATGGATAACGGTTGTTTTCAATGGTAACGTTTGGTTAGGATTAACAATGCACTTTTCAAAACTTCTATTTTACTACGATTTTGAGGCACGAAGAGCTTCAAGACAAAGCAGAAATAATAGCAAATGTTAATACTCTACACCCATGATACAATGACTGTTTAAAGGCTATCAGGTTAATTCACTCAAAGGTCCACTGGTTTTCATTCTATGTAGTCTTATACTGATCAAGCAAAACAATATGACCACCTGAGCACAGAGCCAACAAACCTGCATTTCTTTACTTAGTTTGGAACATTTCTGAACCAGATAAGAACACCAACACTGAACCAAACCAGGTCTAAACCAGGGCCAAACCAGATCTAAACGAGGTCTAAATTTGGAACATCCAGGTGTAAATCAGGTCTAATCTAAGGTCAAACCAGGTCTAAACCATGTCTAAACCAGATCTAAACCAGGTCTAAACCAGGGCCAAACTAGATCTAAACCAGGATAAACCAGATCTAAACCAGTGCCATATCAGGTCTAAACCAGGTCTAAACTAGTGCTAACCCAGGTCTAAAACACCTCTTTTAGGAACTGACAAATGCAGAGTGAGAACCATCCACAAGAGCTGTACTAAACCAGGTTCAGCCCATTTTACCCAGGACTAAATCAGGTTTAAACCTGGATTAAACCAGGTCTAATCCAGGACTAAACCAGATCGAATTTAGGACATAACCATGTCTAACCCAGGAATGTACAGCTAACCCCAAATTAAAAAATAATTTGGTGTTATTTCTTTCAAAATCTGTGAAGAGTTTTGGTGCTATGTTGGAGTGGCTCATATGAAGAGCTCATAATGTTTTGCTTGATGGGAGTTAAGTTCCTGGACTGTTTTGTTGCAGACTGACGCAAGAGAACGATTTTTTTTCTCTGTTTTAAATTTGAAATGTGTTTTGTCTTTGTGGAAAGTTGTAAAAGAAGAAAAATCAAAATTCTAAATCTTGTTCCCTTTCTAAGTCTGTCTCAGTCCTCCTTAATATGTGTTTGTCACTGAATTGAAAAAGCACTTAAAAATGCAATAGCAAAACTGAGCCACTTCGTTAAGACCTGGTGGTCAGTCGAAATCAGAGCTTCTTGATTGGTGGGTCAGGAACTACAGTTTTAATCCAGTTATTTTTTTATTTTTAAATGTTCTTTTTTGTAACTTTTTTTTTTAATTTTTCCAATTCAAGTGTGCATGTAAACTCCTCACCATCCAAAACATGCTTCTAAATTACTTGTCAATTAATTATTAAGACCCAGTTTAGTTCTGGTTTAGTCCAATTTTATCTTATATATGTTGTAGACTTTATTTATTTAGATATTATTGAAGCCTAAACTAGTCCAGATTTAGGTCTTTTGGTTTAACCAGTCTCTAAACCTGGTTTAGCACCTGGTTTGACTAAATGTTTTAAGACCATTTAGCATTTAGACCATTTAGACCTTTTTTTTAACTGGTTTAGTCCTGGTTTAGATCTAGTTTAGTCTTGGTTCAGTTAGTTGTTAGAAACATTAAGGCTGCAAATCACACTAGTCCTGGTTTTGTCTTGGGTAGATCCTGGTTTAATCCTGATACATTTAATCCTGGCTTAGTTCTGATCTTGTCCAGGTTTAGGTCCAAGTTGGTTTATCCAGTCTAGACCTGGTTTGGTACATTGGTTATTTAGATTTGCAAGTGAGTGAGTCCACATTTAGTGCTGTTTTGGAAGAAGAGTCTTGATTGAGATCAAGTCCTAGTTTGGCCCTAATATTATACCTGGTTTGGTTTAGTCCCGGTCTGGCTCCGGTTTAGTCCCAGTTTAGTTTCTATATGCATGTGTTGTGCGCCTAAGTCAACATTGTACTTTGTAGTGACAGACCCGACCCACCAGCTGAGACCCTCTGCCATAGAAAACTGTATCATATAATGTTGTGCTAAATACTGTACATGTAAATAGAAGCATTTTGTATCCTCTGAACCTCTGCATTTAAAAACTTTCATCAGAACCCACAGCTCAAGACAATGCAATGAAATGGTACTCTTTAAGGCACTTTGCACTGGTTAAAACTACGGGACCTTTGTAAACTTAATTTGGAGTGAAATATTCCAGTCTATGTCATATTTGCTTATGTTCAGAAATAACTTTTTGTTTATTTTTTTCTAAACTTAATAAATGACCCAGAACAAACATGTATCTGTGTTTTCATATCTTTCTCTGAAATGAAATCAACTTTGTGTAGTAATAAAGGTTTTCATTTTCAGGAAAAAAAATTATGTCATGGTTTTGTTCAAAATGTTCCACTGTACAACATAAAAACTTGCTATCTCCATGGAAACAAGCAGGGAAAGTCACCAGGTGAAGTTACAGATCAAGTCAATGGAAAGGAGGGACACCTCGCTCACAGAAAGAATGCATGGCCAACGTGATTTACATAATTTACATAATTTCTGAGATTATGATGTCACCAAAGCCATGTTTACACTAGCATTTGTATGCAGCCTACAGTGGCAGTTATGCCTATAGTTTATGGTGCAAAATTATGACAAGAAATGAGCTGAATTGCTTCTGAGCTGAATTTGTTTCATAGTCTGATGCTGCATTTTCAATGTTATAATGACATTAGATTTAATAATATAATGAGATATAGCTATAATGAATTAGACTGAATTGAGGTCATACTTTGGAACATTCTAGGAAAGAAGGATTCTTGAGGTAATTTAGGAGAATACTGCATAAGCAACGCAACGTTAGAAAAATACATCCTTAGCTGCATTTAAAATACATACAAGCTATAAACAAGAACCAAAAACTATTAGAGCATTCTAAAATAATAAGAACAGTTGTGGCCTTGCAGTAAGAGAATTTGCTTGTGCACAGATGCTGAAGTCTGAATTTGTCTTTTGAGCCTTCAGATAAACTGGGCCATTGAACTTTTCCACTGAGTTATCTGTTGCACATTTTTACCAATCACGAAGCGCAGAGGGACCATTGCGTAATGCGTCTTTGGCACTGCGCTCCGCCCACTTCCTTTGGGGAAAAAAGTGGTCAGCTATTTTTTTTAGCTGACATCTTTGCGTTTTAGCCGTTAGCTTTGCTTGTTTAGAAACTTTTACACCCAGTTTCATCTGTCAAAGTAAACACACGAACTCCACGCTGTGCGCCAGAGCCGATAAGAGGCCCGGGAAAGGTAAATTTGAGCTGTAGTTTGGTGCGCCGTGACGCGGTAATGGCGGCTGCCTCTCCCAGGGCTCGTCGCTTCTTACGAAAAGGGAAGGTGTAGTTAGCTTTAATGGTGCTTCGTAACACTGACGTCTATTGACGCGGTAAGTTGCGTGCCAGTGACAGAGTTACACATTTTTCTCATTGAGACAAAAGCTCATCCATCTCGCGTAAAGCAGAGTAGTCCAACTTGTAGCGTTTGGAGTGCTTTAAAGTCGTGTTTTAAACGTTTTCACATGTTAACATCCGCTTTACGAAGGCACTGGCATACGAAAGGAAATGTAATGTTACTGTTGATTATTTACGTGTGTACATAAAGGGATTGTCTCTAGTTTATTTGTTTACGAGTTGGGGTAGAAATCTAATATTGAGTTGGAAAGTTGTCTGCAGGGCCTAGCTAAAGTCGGGAACTCCAAAAGGCGCTGTGGCTAACATGAATCAAAGAGGAAGTCCATAACTTGACACCTTTATTCCACACGTTTAATGCTAACTTTGATTTATTTTCCTTCCATAACGATTTAAAACCTCTTATTTTCTTCCTTTTTATGCATTTAACTTATTTTCGTGGTAAACTAGAGCGCAATAGGCCAAAGAGGGGATCAAACCATTTACTCTTGTTGGCTACAAACGGCTGTGTCACCCTAGAGGCGCTCAGTGTTCTTCAAACATCACATTTATTAATTCATTTGTTTTAGTGAAAATGGGAGATGTACAGATTGGCACCAATGGCACTGACTCTTCTTCCACAAACTCACAGGTAGCCCAACAGGTAACGCACAAAAAAGCGCGCAAAGCTGCGTAAATGTGCAGTGGAGCAGGCGCTGTCCGCTTGTGCCAGGCTATGCTTTTAGTGAGTGTGCTGCTGTGAAGCTTGGAGGCGTGAGGAAGAGCTTAAAGCGCATTTGAATGTACCTACTGGTAATGCCCAACTCTGATTGTGTCACATATACCAGGGTGAACCGTCTGAAGAGATGCCGTTTTTCATATTTTGTGTTGAATTTTTATTTAATTTTAAAGATGCACCATGAAGCATTTTGATGGGAGTGTCTATTGCTTATCTCCATGGATATTGTTGTTTAGCCCAGAATGTTCTAAAGTATAATATTAATCTTGTCTATCTCCATGGAGACAAGCAGGTGCCAGAATTAGGCCAGTTTACAGGTCAGATTTGTGGATTGGTGATGCCACTCACAGAATGAATTAATGTTTTCAAGGTATTTGCTGATTAAATCAAGTTTAATGCCATAGTGTCTCTCCCCATGGAGAAAAGTTACATAGTGCACCTTTTAACAAATTATCATTAAAGAGCAGATAATAATTGTCCTGTTATGGGAAAAACATGAAGCTGGTTTTTATTATACATGGGTCCACACAGCTCTTTGCATCATATTTTTTTAACAATAATTAAAACTTTTACTTCTCTTTTACTGACATTTAAAATATTGCATCGTTTATTGACTGAGTCCTTTAGTCTCATCTGTATTTGCACGTTTGCATGTTCTGCTTAGGTACAGATTTGCACAGGCTGCATCTCAGCTGCTGCTGCTAAAGTTCACTTTCTGACCATGCAGAAATGGTTTTACAAACGGGGAGTTCACATGTTCTACTTGCTCTTGTGTTTTGTTGTTACACTTTTTAACAGTGTGTCTGGGATTAGCTTTCACAGTCAAGATATTTTCAACATTCAAATGCTTTAGTTGGTTTTCACGGTTAAGATATTTCCAGATAATTATGGAAAACAATCAGGGAGAACAGTACATTCAGTCCACTTTTTGTAGCAATAATCAGATGTCTGTAAGACTGTTTGACGTGCCCATTGAGTGTGCTTTTCTTTAACAAAATATCCCTCTATCTTTGTGTTATTTGCAGAGATTATGTGACCTCTCTGTAATTCAGATTAGATTGTAATAGATCTATTGAATATGCACAGCTCTGATGGAGAACTCTATTTTAGCTTCTGTTGCTCAGTTGTGTGTGTGCCGTCACTGTGCTTGTGCGCTGTAACGCTTTGGCTTGTGGTATGTGTCTACGGATGAGTATTTATCACATCGTCGGTACTTCAAACTTGTACACAGACTTGGATCATGGTGACAAATCTGGTCTCCATGACATAAATCCTTTATTAGATCAGCAACATGGTTTTAAGTTTAGGTCTGAGTTAAAATAGGTCAGGGTTGGGGGTTACTAAAACTAATATTGAAAGTAGTTACTTATTTGAGCAGGTATACTTAAAAACACATTCAAGGGGCAGAAATTACGCTTTCCTGAGTGTGTTTAGAATGATCTTCAGCTGTGTCAGAATAATTTATAAGAGCACATAGACTAGTATACACCCATGAACACTATGGAACTACCTGGACCACTGAGGGATTACACACATATAAGGACACAAGGGAAAATTATCATCATGGTATCAGAATCAGCAGAGTATCAAGTCTATTCCTTAATATCAAAATTTGAAAAGTCTAAGACTTTAGAATCGTGACAACACTAGTAGGTTTAGGAAAATGGTGACTATGGTTACGGTTAGGATTAGTTTTCAGGAAATGAATGTAAGTCAAACCCAAGTTTTGTATGGCTACGTCTCATTTCTGTTTCCTCGCTTCCTTCTCCTTGATTCCTCCCCTCAATTTTCATTTTTTGGCTGTTAATTACATGTGCCATACTAAGCAGTGTCCCAAAGAAAACCACGGAATGAAGGAGTAAACCTGAGGGAGGCTTCATGAGCAGACACCAGAGAAAAGAATCAAATTTTATCAGTCTCAGTGAGGAGTATAGATCCTCTCCTTACTTGGTCTCTTCTGTGGGCGGGACTTCCTCACCCATTTCCTGCAGAATTGAGGAAAGGAATCAAGAAGAAGGAAGCGAGGAAGGAGAAATGAGATGCAGCCTGTGTGTGTATGCGTGTGTGTTTGTTTTTGTTCTCCTCCTGCAGCACTCTCACTTTCTGGTTGTGTTTCTGCAGATGTCATTGGCCGGTTCTCCTGTCACTGTTGTACAGCTGCCCGGGGGACAGTTACAGGTTCAGGGGGTGATCCAGTCTGCGCAGTCCTCAGTCATCCAGTCTCCACAGGGACACACTCCACAGGTCAGACTGGGAGCCAAATGTGAATTTTCTGACCAATAGTGCAAATGTGTTTTAATAATGGATTCTTTTTACATTTACATTTTAAACCTGTTTTGAAGAATTGTCAAAAAGACTGAAATATGAAATGATAAACAACAATAACATCACTTTTCAACGTGTTTGTCAAGATTTAAAACATTTTAAACCTAAAAAAAATTGTAAAATCTGTTATATGCGCTTTGTGACCATTAATGTGCATTTTTATTTTGACGCCACGAAAGTGCTGTAGAACGATGCTTGGTGGTGTGCCATAGTGTGTGTAATCCATTTTCTACATTGTCTATAGGCAGTAGACACGTTTGTCCATAAAAAATGTTTTATGTTCAGCTCTTCACTCCACCGTGTACATCCCATTTCCTAGTAGTGTTTCATTTTGGAATGTTCTCCTGTCTCCAGACCCACGGCTCAGACAGTGACGATTCACAGGACTCTTCAGACAGTGGAGCTGCAGCACAGAGACCCAGAGAGCTTCTCGCCCGACGGGAGTCATACAAGTAAATACCCCACTATGAAACTGAGAGTCTTACAAGTAAATACAGCACTCTGACACTGAGCGACTGACAGAGAGGGCCCAGTCTTTGGGTGTGTTTAGTGTATGAAAGATGTTCTGTCATTCAACTAAGGAAGACTTTGCAATAATTGCATCCAAGTATTGACAACAATGAAACACATACTCTGAACAGAAATGGACTCCTCAGACATCATCTGTCTCCCATTTACAACTCCATCCTCAGATCTAAATAACAGCCAATAAAACAATAGAGGCAGTCAGGTCAGGTCCAGAGGTGTGAAAGCTTCATTTGAATGACTCTGCTAATATGATCCCACACTCAGTGCAGCTCAATAGGCTGAACTAATAAACAGGAACTGTAAAAAAGTATGTGTTAACTTCAGCGTAGTTTCAGTGTATTTAGCGCCACCTGCAGGCAGATATAAGGCAGTGTCCATCAGCGTCTCACCAGAACCAGAAGAAGCAGCTTGGATGAACTGCAAAACGTATTTGACTAAAATAAACTTTTGTCCAGTTGAGAAATTGAATTTCTCCTGTGCCATACTCCTGCTGGAGGGTCTGCCTTTTGCACTTTGCCATTGAGATGTGGTTTATTTGCCTGAAATGCTCCACAGTAAGGCATTATTTTTAACAACTTATTGATAAAGCAGTTATTCCATGTTTATTGCCTTGATTACTATTGTCTTGATTGACATTACCTTGAAAGAAATGTATTTTTCACTCTACAGATCTGACCTATAACTCGTACAGTCTCCATGGAGATGAGATTAATGCCATACTGTGGAACATCCGAGATGTTCTCTTGGAGATGAGCAGATGTTAGAGTAAGGACATGTGTCTCTGGCCAGACTGTCAGTAGGGCAGTTCCAGTGGCCCAAAGATCTCCTCCTGTCACTTGTACAAACATCTCTGAAAACACTGATGCTGAGACTGAACCCGTGTTTGTCTGATTCTACCTCCGTCCACAACATTCAATAAACCAAATGACCAAATGTTTTTATCTTTTTTTCCAGAAAAATCCTCAATGAGCTGTCCTCTGAGACAGGAGCAGAGATCAGTGCAGTGTCCACGGGCGTCACTGGAGTCGCCGTCCCCTCCACCCCAATCTACCAGACCAGCACCGGCCAGTACAGTGCGTCCTGTCTCAAGACCTACAGCACAAATCCACTTATTTTTACAACAAAATAGATTTCAGCCATAGTGTTTTCAGGCCTCGAACTATAAAGGTTAAAACAATGACTGATCATTTACATCTGAAATTCATCTCTAAAGGAAAAAGACTATTTTCTTAACCTGTATATTGTGTTATGAAGTGTGGCATGACAGGTTCAAAAATAGTCTATTGCTAATTGTTTTTAGATATTAATATTTTGATTATTTGTCTAGAAAGTTTGTTAAAAGTAGCTTCACATTATGCTTTTAGGCATACCATTTTGCAATAAGGTAAAACCATACTTGAAAACATAGAGATTAAACGGAAATACAGTGTAAAAGTGTAATGTGAAATTTTCTATGTGTCCAGTTACTATAGGAGCCAATGGGACGATTCAGTTGGCGTCTCCGGGCTCCGATGGCCTCCAGGGGGTGCAGGCTCTGACCATGCCCAGTGCAGGAGGGGCTCAGTCAGGCGCCACCATCCTGCAATACGCCCAGACTCCAGACGGGCAGCAGATACTGGTGCCCAGTAACCAAGTGGTGGTGCAAGGTGAGATCATATTAAAAGTGTCATGTCATGTCATGTAAGGGTGAGTCAAATGCCATATACACTGTCTCCTCTCCTGACACTTTATTGTGACACTGAGACTAGGCTGGAGCCCAGTGTGTGAAGGTTCTGACCTGTACCCAGCTTTGTCCCATGGTTTTGAGCAAAATGTCTTGCCCCAGTACAGATGTATTATGAGCTGCTCTTGACGTCAGAGGAAGTCTGCTGTGTTCTATCTGCGTTGAACTGGAAAGCATTTAATTTTCCTATAATCAGACAGTGCACAGGAGGCATGCTAGTTGTTGTTAGTTCTAGTGATGCTTTGATGGTAAATCTGTTGTGAAAGCGCTTATAAAGTCATCACAGTGAATAATTAAGATGCTCAAAAGCATAAGGTCCAAATATGTTGTCAGTTTTTTCTTGGTGTGACTCTTCCTTCCGTCCAGGAGCCGGAGGTGAGATGCAGACGTACCAGATCAGGACCGCGCCCTCCTCCAGCTCTCTGCAGCAGACCGTCGTCATGACGAGTCCTGTGGGACTGTCCCAAACCAAGACCGATGACCCCACATTAAAGAGGGAGATCAGGCTCGCCAAGAACAGGTAAGGCTTAAAACGTATACACATGCAGTGTTTAAACTTGAAGTTTTTACTGATAATAGCTGGAATACTGAATTAGTCTTCATTATAAAACACTCATTTGAGTTTTTTTTTCTCAAGCTGATTATTAGAGAAAGCAGGATGTACCACATACTTGGAGTTGCCAGATTATAGCACTAGAACAGTTAACACATAAACTTTAAATGTCTCTCCGATCTGAACGGTCACTCCCTAAACTCCAGCACCTGCACCAGCATGAGTCAGTGCTAGTGCAGCGTCTGCAGCTCAGGGAGGGAATTCTGGAGGTTCTGAACTTCACATGAGGCCTGGTCTGTCCATAAACTGAGAATGAGAAGGAGGACTCTGAAATGTTTCTCTATCTGCAGGTTAAGGCTCTGGTAACTCAGTTGTCGCTGTGCTGGGTACATGGCTCACCTAACAACATTGAATAAACTTAAACACAATATGAAATACTATTACTATGTCATGTAATTGCTTATAATAATCCCCAGACTTCTAGTGTTGTTGTTTTATTAATAACCTCCATGTCTCTTTGGCCTGTCCTCTTTACTGTACAGTAAGTGGATTTGGCTGCAGACAGTGGGCCGTGAGCCATGCTGTTGTGATGAGCTCATGAAAAAGCCTTTAGACTTTGAGTAAAGCAGGATTAGAGGGTCAGACGGGGTCAGGGGAGAGGGGCAGTTCAGGTGAACACCAGACGGCTGACTAACCGCTAACTCACAGCTAAGGAAGCTTGGACCTTGGATATTTCCCATTTTCCCCAATCCTACATGTATCACAGATTAAGAAAATGGTGCATGAACATTACTTAATACCTTAATACCTGAATGAATCCATTTAAATAGCTTCATCAGCTTTTCCCAGTTTTGAAATGACAAAACAACGACAATTTTCTCAACATTTCTTCCATCTTTTTCAGGGAGGCAGCTCGTGAATGTCGAAGGAAGAAAAAGGAATATGTGAAATGTTTGGAAAACCGTGTGGCCGTTCTGGAAAACCAAAACAAGACGCTCATAGAGGAACTGAAAACTTTAAAGGACCTGTATTGTGTGAAAACTGGATAATCGAAAGGGGTTAAAATCAAAACAGCAGCTCAGTCGGTGGACTTTTGTGCAGGTTTGTGGGAACACTTTATTTCAGGTGCGATTCTTCAGTTTTATATTCGTGTAACGTCATGTGATGGCAGTCTGATACTCTCAACAAAACAAGTACAAAACCAGTTCAAATACACTTGGGACATAGTGTAAAATATAAACAGTGGATGCCATTTTGCAAACTAAATGTGATGTCAAATCAGGATGCAGTTCAGTGCCCTTTTGTTTTGTACTCTCAAATTATAATGCTCCAACTACGCTTAAAATCCAGTTGGGGCAAAGTGTAAAGCATAAACAATGAATATTTTGCCATTTTGCGTTTTGTATTTTTGCAATTGCGATGACATTTTAGTCATGTTTTCAAATCAGGATTCAATTCAGTGCCCTTTTTTAAGTAGTAATAATTTCATTTGAGATTACAAAATTTGATCCAATCCAGAATATAGCAATTTATATAGCAATTTCTATCTTTTTTTTTCCCAATAACAGTGACATTTCACAATGTTCAGTTTTTGAGTATCCGGGAGCATTATTTGAGAGAAGACTGAAATGTGAGAATGCTTGTAGAGGACTGGTTGCAGTTATTTCTCCCCATTAAAACATGACGGTCTGTGTGATAAGTCAGTAGTTCACTTCAGTTAATATTTTACTGCAGTTATTTGTGGAAACCTTTTCAAACGTGGCTAAAAGTAGAATGTGGGTGTTTAGAATTGTTCTATTTCACTAAAAACATTCTTTAAATGTTTCATCATCATAAACAAATCTTTAAATGTTTATGATGTTTAAAGCTGGATTGAGTAACTTTCTGTTGGAGAGTGCGCCACCTGCTTGTCTTCAGACCAAGTTACAGGTCAGGTTTGTGGAGCGGCAAGCCCAAGCAAAATGAGAATGGCTGTTTTTCAGGGTAGTTTTGAGCAATAAAAAAACACCTGTAATAAGGAAAATGTTAGCTATATTTTAATACTGGAAGATTAAAGGGAAAGAAATAACATCATTAAGACAAATAGGTTGTATACCCTTGATGGTAAAAGTTACACAGGTCAGCTTTAAATGACATTTTGAAATAATTAAAAATATTTAGTTTTGATATCTGTATGCATCATTCACTTTTAATTAGTTTTAAGTATCTGCATCAGCTGATACCAGTCCAGGGACAACTAAAAAATAAGACAAAACTAATCCAGATGTGTTCTGAAGCTCATTTTACACAAATTTGTTCTGTAGTTCAAAGTACAAACAATGTGAGACATTCTGGGCCATGTCTAATCAAGATCGACTGAACTGATATTTGTAAGCTGATATCAGATCCACAGCATTTTTTTCAGTATTGACTCTGATATCCGATACCAGTACAGGATCGGTGCATCCTCAAAAGGAATTGTGCATCATTCATTCGTTTTTCAGAATAAAACTTAAGAAAATTACAAAACAACTCTTTTCTTCATTATTTGTCTTCGAAACCAAAATGAAAAAAAATTATAACGTTTAGACCTGGTTTAGACCTGGTTTAGACCTGGTTTAGACCTGGTTTAGACCTGGTTTAGACCTGGTTTAGACCTGGTTTAGACCTGGCTTAGACCTGGTTTAGACCTGGTTTAAACCTCAGCTTGGCTGTCCTCTAATGACATTGCAATGTATTCATGCTAATGTCATTTGTTTTCTTATTTTTGGTTTTATTCTAAAAAATGAAAGAACGAATGACACCCGTATAGCCCATACTGCGCTTCATTTCAGACCTGGAATTGCCAATCTCTACTGAACAAATTGGCAGAAGGTAGCTGTTAACTTAAACTACCAATACATGACATCACAAGGTGGAATGGAGCATTTTGAGCTTTAAAAATGTAGACAGTCATAATAAAGGATGACTCAAATATGTTGTAATGAAGCAAAGCACAAGTCCACATGTTTTTGGTAAATTAACAGTATCTTAACACAAAGAACAATTTTGAGTAATATTGAACTATAAAAAGAAAAAATGGAAAAACATTTAAAATACCCAATCTTTTTAGAACTGGTTTTGCCCTTGTTCTTGTTTCCACCTGCTGTTTTTAATCGCTATAACATTTATAGTTGTGTACATTTTAATACTGGGAAGTTTGAAACCGTGAGCTTTACTCTCACTTTCTAAATGTATCCCTTTGTTTATTTTTGTGTTTTTAAAATTGCTGATATATTTTTTTTCTTTCTAACCTCTTCAGATTTTTAACTGTATGAACTATTGCATCTTGTTTTCAGTTTTATTTTTTTGTGAACCAATTCTTATGTTATGTTTCCCATAAAGGAGGTGTTACAGATATGTCATTCCTTAGCGCAGTGCAATGGACGATAGAAAGGACGTGTCATGTTTGGGTTTGGTTGTTTTTTGCCAGTTACTTCGACAATCAGGGAAAAGCACATTGTCCAGGTAATATTTATTAGGTGAAAAAAAGAACAAGCAGTTTATGAAATTCATGATTGTGTAACAAAATAAATCTATTTTCACTTTACTTCAATGTGTGTTTTTGAATGTTTTCGGATGCTTTCACTTTAAGGTTCAGGTGCACATTCTAGGCTTGGTCAGGACTACGTTTGCTGGAGGATTTGACCTTTTTACGGTGCATGTTTGAGGTTAATGAGAGAATCCCACCCAGACAGAGAACATGCAAACTTCACACAGACTCCAACCACAGAGGCTGGGAGTCAAACCTTCATACAGAGACAAAGGGATAATAGATACAGAATGGATGGAGAACTTTAGAGATGCGGTGCTGTGAAAACGTATTTGACCTCTTCCTGACTTACTTTTGTCATACTTGTGTTTCATACTTTAGTGCTTCAGGTGTCAAACAAATTTAAATATTAAACAAAGATAACCCAAGTAAACATAAAATGCAGTATTTCTGTGATGATTTTATTTGTTAGGCGTAAAATACTCTCCAAACCTACATGATCTTGTGTGAAAAAGTAACTGCCCCCTTTGTTAAACGATGCAGTAACTGTGATTAATCATTTTATTTGTGGAAAGCTGAGTTCAGTTTTGTAGCCACGCCCAGGCCTGATGCTGCCAGAACTTTCAAACCAAGAGATCGCTTCAGCAGAACCTGTCTGACAAGATGAAGTAGGACATATTGAACCCAAGACATCATCCACAGAAATTCAGGAGCAAATGAGAAGAAGTATTTGACATGTCTCAGTGTGGAAAAGGTTACAAGGCCATTTCTAAATTTTTGGGACTCCAACGAGCCCGGTGAGAGCCGTTATCCACAAATGGAGAAAACATGGTACCTGTGAACCTTCCCAGGAGTGGGAAGGTCTGACAAACATTACCCCGAGAGCTGAAGCGCACTCTGGCTCTGCAGCAGGACACTGATCCAAAGCACACCAAGTCCACTTCTGAATGGCTTTAACAAAGTGAGGGTTTTGGAGTGGCCTAGTCAAAGTCCAGACCTGAACCCAACTGAGATACTTTGACCTTAAAAAGGCAGTTCATGCTCGGAAACTCCCTAATGTGGCTGATTTAACAGTTCTAAGTGGACCAAAATTCCTCCACAGTGATGGGAAACACTCATTGGCAGTTATTGCACTTCACTTGACTGCAGTTGTTGCTGCTAAGGGTGGTTCAACCTTATTGGGTTTAAGGGGCAATTACTTTTCACATGGGCCATATAGGTTCAGATGGCTTTTTTCCCTTGATAAATAAAATCAGCTCTTAAAATTGCATTTTGTGTTAATTGAGTTATTGTTGTCTAATATTTAAGTTTGCTTGATCGAAATAGCTAAGAGTGATAAATATACAAAAAAGTAAGTTCTGTTTGATGTTCTCAAAGCAATCAAGAGAGATAAAAAGCTCCGGAGTTTTCTTGAGAGGAGAAGAATTACAATTGGTCACAGAATTCAAGTATCTTGGTGTGACGCTTGATTCCACTTTGTCTTTCAAAAATCATATTAAAAAACTTGCCAATATGGCCAAATATAATCTTAACAATTTTAAACAAATCAGGTCTTTTTTAACACTTAGTGCTGCTAGAATGTTTCTTCACTCAATGATTTTATCCCATATTGAATACTATATTACCATAATACCATATTGAATAATAATTTTAAACATTTTATAAATTTTAAGTATGTATGCCTCCTTTATAAAGCGCTACATGGACTAGCCCCGCCCCTCATGTCTGTCTTTGTCAAACCTAAGACATCAAGTGGCCTGAAAACCAGGGCCTCCTCCTGAGGAGACTGTGAGGTCCCCACAGAAGAACCACTTTTGGACAAAACAGTGTCTCTGTAAGGGCCACTAACATCTGGAACAGTCTCCTCTGCACATAAAGGAGAGTCTTACACTGATCAGCTTTAAAACAACTGAAACTATGGCTGAAAACCAACCAGTCATGTGACCACTAGACCTTTGTTTTTGCTGCTTGTATTGTATGTTGTATTTTTATGTATTTGCCTGCCTAGGGACTACGGATGAAAATTAGCTTTGTAGCTAAAATCTGGCATATTTACATTTGTTTTATACTTATGTTCATTAATGTGCATTGTCCCTATTAAATAAATAAATAAAATAAATACAAAAAAGTAAGAAATCTGTAAGAGGGCAGATACTTTTCCACAGCACTGCAGAGTTATAGATATAGAGATAGAGTAGAAATATATAGATTTCTGACAACTCAATTTGAAACTTTTAAACTTTGTCCATTGTCACATTGTCCATCACAATTGATATTTTAAACAGGCATGTCCAGACTGTGGTAGGGGGTCCAATTGCAGCTCAGACCATCTTTTTCTTGGTCCTCAGGCTGCCAGCTGAATTAGCCCACACTTCCATAAGCACTACTCCCATGATAACACCATTAAATCATACATTTTGTCTGGTGGCCAAGTCTGACCTCTTCTAAATGCACATATTAGCCCTCTGCTTGGTCTTTTCATATATGACCCTTGATGAGAAAAGTTTGAACACCCCTGATTTAAACCAAGATATCTGTTTTGAATTGTGAAAAGTTGTCAACGTGCACCAATAACAGGAAATAGGAATCGGGAATTGGTCTACATTTTTTATTCACTTTATACTGAAACTTTGCAGTTGATGTCATCAAGATTTCTTGGGAGGTTATTCTCATCTTTTATTGAAAATCAAACTCCTAAAACCATTAACCACTCAAACAGTCGTACTGATCACTTTTTAAAATGTGTTTGAATCCATTTTGAGTTGTCAGGCAATCTTAACATTTTGGCTGCATTTGCTAATGTTTGCATTGTGTCCCCATGGTAGCTGCTGAACTCTCTGCCATAGACATACATACAGTGCTCTCCAGCATGCAAAGTATCAGTATACAGAAGCCTTTACTTAACACAGTATCCCATGATGTGTGGTGTTATCACTGCCGACACTTTGGGGGCGCTGATGTGCTGGATGTGGAGGTGGGAGAAGCCGGCTGCCTCCAGGTGTTTCCACGTAGCCCGGGTCAGAGTGCATCCTTCACCTAGACGCGACCACAGAGGATCCAGGGCAAACTGCACGAAACGCAACCAGGAAGAGTGCTCAGAAACCACGTGCTCCAGGAAGAAGAAGGCCCCGCCCTGGAAGAGGTGAATAGATTCTTACACATACAAAAACCTTGCACAGTGGAAGAAGGCGTACTCACTTTTGTTACTCAAGGAAAAGTACTAAAGTAAAAGTAATCAGAAGATGTCATTGCCTTGTCTTGAATGTTCCGCATTATGTTATCAAACAGCTCTACCTCTTACATGTATTCAGTTACTGGTTGGTGCTTTTAAATAGCTCAAAAATACCTAGAAAAACAGATACTCTGACTGTGAGCAGGGTCGCCTCCCCACAGATCTGACCTATAAGTTGGTTTGGTTTGGTTTCCATGAAGATGGAAAGGTTTAACGCAGTACTTTGAAACATTCCAGGAAAATCATTGACATTTGACGGGAACTCCTCCAAAAAAGTTACACAAAGCACTTTTAAGTACGGTACTTTACTAGTTTTACTTCACTGATATTGCAATACTTTTATAATCTACTTTTCCGTGCCCCCACTTCCTCCCCAGTACCTCCTCATCCTCTCATCTTCTCATTGTTCCCTTCACTCTCCTCTGCTCCCTCCGATGTCCAGTCCTGAGGGAGAAAATATCTCCTGGATCATCTACTCGTCCTGAGCCTTCATCACAATGTCTTCTGTAAAGCTTATTGATTCTTTCTGTCTTTGTGTGTCTAAGTCTCTTCAGGTTGAAGCTCTGTAGTCTCAACAAATCAAATCCAACCGATCAAATCAGCACTTTTTTTTCTTAAACTCACTGATCTCACTTTTAGGTCTTGGTATTTATATTTTTTGTGTTAAAACAAAGCCCATTTGAAATACCCCAACCACTTGGACCAGAAAAAATTTGTTACATATATAATTTGCATCGTGTGTGTAATTTTCGACTGAAATATTGTCTCTGCATTTTTCATTGTCAAAAGCAGATTCTTGGTTATCAACGTGGACAATAACTTTTAATACAAAATAGGAAACCGAAATTAGGTCCACTCAAAACAAATGATATCTTCTGCAGTGTGGTATTGTAACTCATTCATTTCCATAAGAGCTTTGTCATTAATAGAAGATGTTGTAGCCCCCATAAAAAATGTTTAAAAAAAAATCAGTAAATCTTTATGAATTGTAGTCTCTTGCTTCTTGTACTACTGTAGTATATCCTGCATCTGCGTTTACATTAAGGATGTCCAAGATGTTCTGTGCTGTCCGAATCAAGTAAGTAGAGAGAGACCCCTAAACCCAAAACATTTGGGTTTAGGTTTTCGCTCCATAAGAGGAAGTCCATAAGTTAGGGGATGTGCCTATTATACCATATAAAAATGGTGAAAATCCTTTGTTCGGGTGATCTCCTTTCGACTGACTTTGAGGCATCGGGACTTCTGTCTGTAATTGTCTTATATTCTGTTCTTTGTTTAAAAACAGTATTTTTATACAAGCAGAGTCTTGATTTCATCTTATCACAAAGATCACACTGGTGGGGAACCCCAAGGGAGACAACTGGACAGAAAACTACACTACCACAAAAAGCTGTAACAACACATTTATTATATTTTAATTACAAATAGTGTAGTAGACTAAAGTTGTGGGAAACTGCATCATACTTTCTATTCATTTAAAGGTGCACCATGTAACTTTTTGGTTAGGGGTCCATTACCTTGTTGTTTCTATAGATACGTCACTTCTCTCCCTGGAATGTTTCACAGTGTGACATTAAACAACTCTACTTTACATTTATTCAATTACAAGTGGTTTTATCACTCAAAAACCTGGAAAAACAAGAATTCTGACTGTGAGCTGGATCGCCTCACCACAGACCTGACCTGTAACTTGCTCTCATTTGGTCTCCAGGACGATAGAAAGGTTTAATGCCATACTGTGAAACATTCTGGACATATAGTAAACGCAGCATTTAGACACTTACAGATTTGAGCACTCGGCGCACCTCCTGAAGCACTTTACGCACGTTACGCACGGAGCACAGGACGAGTGTACACACAACCACGTCCACTGACGCGTCCTCCACGTGCCCCAGCCTCTCTCCGGACTCCACAAAGAACCCCTCATAGCACAAGTGCGCATTCTCCTCCATGTTCTTACGTAAATATTTATCAAAGTGCACGTTCAGGTCGCTGCAGATCACCGTGCATCCCTGCGGGTAGTACTGGAAGTTTGCCCCACTTCCACATCCAATCTCCAGCAACCGAAGCGTTCCATCGTCGCTCCTAAACCTGGGCAAATTCCCGAAAAGTTCCCTTTTGAATTGGTGCATTTTTTCATTGTAAATAAACGCGCTGTTGTACGAAAGCAAAGCGAAAAGTCTCCTGTATGCCCCGGTCAGTCCTGTTGTTTCCATAGCAGTGAATAAAAACAGACATAAGAGCACAGTCCGGCTGATTCTGAGCTTTGTGGACTGTGGTCATTTAGTAGATTAAAGAAGATTACGGAGTTCGTAAAATTAGCTAATCCACTTGAATGCGGATCTGATTCCACAAGATGGCGCTTTTTCATTGTTCTTCAAATAGTGAAAAGTTGTTGAAACGTAGTCTTCTTTTAGATAGATCAGAATTCATTTGGTGTTATTTACTTTACTTACTTCCTGTTTTAAAGTACTTTGGCGCATTTAAAACTATTTTGCAGTTGTGATTACAGTAAATCTCGAGAAATTATCACGCGATCCCGTAAAAAGTATCTATGAAAGTGAAATCTGTGAAAGTATCACGTTATTCTGTGAAAGTATCTGCGCGCAGCGGGTCGCTGGCCGCATAATTGATTCACTGGTTTACGCGCAGACGCGCATACATATTTCAACTTTCGTTGTTTGTTGGAACTGGTACCGTCAAAATTTCAGAAATGTATTTTCGTTGAGTAGGCTATTGGCTGAAATCTCTTTGTTTTTAATGCCAGGCATGCAGAGTCCTTTGCCTTTGTTATTTCTGTTCTTAAATACACGAATGCAATATTAACAGATTAAATAGCCTAGAATAAGAAATTAATAAACCGCTGACTTGAATGAAATGGAATGAATGCGCCACCACTGAACGGACAGTACAAGTAATTAAGGAAATATCTGTTTATAAAAATATTTATCACCTACGTATGTCCATCGAAACCTCTGACGGGTGCACTGAATGTGTAGAGTAGACAGGGTCTCCTACAAGGAAAACGGCACAACGCGTCTGCCTGACCCTGCTCACTGGCCACTGATGTGCACAGATGGAGCGCACGTAGGACACTATGGACCGTGACGTTTGCTGACTAGACCAGGTGTGTAGTATGTGCGCATACTAACATAAAGAGGAACGGCTTTTAGGCATTCGTAACCCGGCACATCCACTGCGCTGTCATCACAGGTCTGTGAGCATGTGAAGATCACATAAATAAAGCATGTGGTGGAGAGCACTGAGCTTTAGGCACAACATCTTATTGGCAAGCGGCTGCATATTCGCTTCTCGTGCGCGTACTTAAAGATGAACTGCTTTTACGCACTCGTTAACCTGGCACCTCCACCGCGCTCTCACTGCAGGGATGTCAGGCGTATGCGGCCGCGTCTCATGCCAACAGAGCGCGCCGTGCGTAAAGCTTGCGAGCTCCAATGGGACGAGAAGCAACTGCATAGGGAGCTATTCCCCTGTGGACAAACAGCCTACCGACCCGCAGCCCTTAGAGCTCGTACCGGTGTTCTGTCGAACTGTCCTACCGTAGCCCGAAACAACAGACATATCTGCGCTACCTTTTCAGAAAATCCTACTGTGCGCTTCCAGTTTGTTTTGTTTGTTGGTTTGTTTTGTCATCGCTGTTTTCATGTTTTGTTTTGTTTTTCTGCAAGTACGAAGCTCAACCACTGAGAATGACCTTATCAGAAATAAAACGTAGATGTATGCAGGACGTCCTGACAGCTGAAATGTTCCCATATTCTTCCACATTAATATATGGAGATAGGACGTTCTGACCGTTGAAATGTTTCCGTCAGAATGTGTTTTTTTAACCATGTAATGTTATACAAACATCGTTTGAGTAAGCTTATACACAGACATTTGGTTGCAGACATATGGATGGCTATGGAGGATTCCCAAATAATATACAACAACATTTCAAACTGTACTCAAGACAATGTGGGAAAAACATTATTATTTCAATTTAACAATTTAATAAAAATATGTACATACATTAGTAAAGTAATCAAAAAGAACTTGAACTGACAATATCAAACGACGGCTGTACATACACTGCGTGACAGACAAAGTCCGCAAAATAACACCATGCTTAGACAGTTCATACAGTTTTATTATTCAAAACAGACAATAAGAATTAGTTGAGTGGGTCAAAGACTCATATAATATCTGACCATGCAAAACAATGTCTCCAAAACCATGCAATGGACAGCCCGTTAATTCTCAGCCTGGACAATAGAAAAACTCTTTCAGAGCAGGACATCATCTCCTTTTATAAGCCAAACAATGTGGAATGGGCCCATCCATTGAAATGCAGACATGAAGGTAAAACCTAAAAACAGTTAAATGTTTTTAGAAATGAGTTTCAGTATATATATATATTTTTTTTTTGTGTGTTGTTATAGGGGACACAGCTGTAGGAGGTGGTGTTACTCGTTTTTTGGAAAAACTGAAATCAGGTTTTCACATACATTTTGGTATTTACCAGTTTACCAGTTTATCTATGGACATGGAATATGAAATATGGATTGGTTTGCACCTGTCAAGCCTTTAAAAACATAGACTACTGTTGAAATGCATTTATTATAATAAAACCTTTTGATTTGTTGTGTGCTATCTTTTTTTTCCCCTAGCAAACTGCAGTGCACTTGAGTTTTTGAAGGGGAGCACAGTCATCTTGTCCCATCAACTTCACTTCTTCCTCATGGCAGGGAGGATAATGGGTCACTCCTTCCTTCATGCAGGGCCTTGTCTGTCTGACCTCAGCCCTGCTCTTGTTCATGTTCTCCTTGGAGGCACTCCTGAAACGTGTACAGTCACCCTGGAGGTCTTGACTTGGGACGTTTGCGACACCATCAGGCTTGTATATTACTCCATCTTTTTACTGTTCACCATACTCATTCTGTTTATTTTTGATGAACCCTATGTTTTGATCAAGTTATGGATTAAAGAATACAGATTAGCTAAAGTTTACGTTCTGATTTGGTACCACTTCTTGTCTATCAGTTGGAAGGTGAATCAAACCTGAGAAGGATAAAGTAGAGATACAGAATTTGTCTTTTGCTTTGGACCTCCCTCCCCTGATGATGGCAACCGAAAATGGCTTTTTGAAAAACTTTTAATTCATGCTGCAAGTGAATTAAAAGTTTTTCAAGTAGTACTTCTGTGTTAAGTGAACAATACTACGAACATATTTACATTCTCCTCATTCTCTCTTATAGGTGATTGGACGAGTAATAAGACAGATTAAACAGCTCCACCGGGGACTAAAAGAAACACCAATATGGTTTGTGGTCACCCAGAGACCAGACACAGCTGGTTTGCTCCTTCCTACAGAGGGAGCAGGGAATATCTTCCCTGAGGGTTGTTGCATATATTTTTGTTATATTCTGCCAAATATCATATTAGTCTTGTAGAAATACTGGATTTTTTTTCATGTGCCATTTTTAACACAGATTCTTCTGCAGCAAATCAAATGGCTGCAGGGTAGATGATGATTACTCAGTTGACACCAAATGTCGTGTGTCTGGCCATCTTTGGGAGTTTATTAGTACAGGTAGGCTTCTCAAATAGTCTTGTTTGTAACAAAAAGGCTACAGTGTATAAGCTATATAGTATATCATAATATGTAATTAAATATTTAAAGGTTATGTACTTCCTCATTTCTATAGTCACACCAACTGAAGTGTATAACCTAGTCAAATTCTGGACTGGCTGGGAGGTCTGGCCTTCGAGTATGTCTGTAGAAGTGCTTCAACCTGCTACAAGACCCTGCGCATCCCATGTCACTACAAGGATTATGCTGCGTTTCAGAGCTACGTGCTTGTTTCCATCTCCACTTGCCACACAGGATTTGGTTTAGTGTGAATTGTTATGTTCTGCTAATGTTAATATTGAAAGATATTTTGTTATCTGTTCACAGTGAAGCAACTGGTTTGAGTTAATCAGTCAAGACTTTATTACAAGCTCAGGCCGCTTTTTTGTGTGTTTACTTCTTGTTCTGTCACAGGTTCATTATGAACTCGTTTGGTGCCAACATAAATTCATAACAACCATTTGGATCCTTTAAGTCTTATGGACTACTTTCAATAATAAACGTACATATACACAATAAACTTTTGACATGTCCACTCATTTTTGGAAAAAAACAAACAAAAAACCCCCAAACTTATTTATGACTGATTCATTCACAAAGAGAGCAAATGCTCACAGTACTGAACAGCGGCCATATCACAGCCAAAGGACTGTGATGCTGCCATTGGGTTAACAGCCGCCTTAAAGCTGACAGTTGTTCATCAGTTAGAGGAGAGGACATATTAGGACATATTAGGTACCACAATGCCTGTGTGCTCATCATGAGGCCAGTCCATATCCTAGCAAAAGATAGAACATACATGAGCTTTATGAACATAAAATTATGTTTGAATAATTTAAGTGTAAAAAACAAGCATTATGAACCTCTGTATGATGTGGTCCAGGATTAGAGCGGTGTGTTTGACCAAGAACACACAACTGGTTTGGAGTCATGTTGTCTTTTGTTCTTAGTGCATGATTACCCCAACCACATCAAAAGGTGTCCAGGTCTTCCTGTAGGCGCGGCAGGAACACGTGCATGATTCCCAACCACATCAAAAGGTGTCCAGGTCTTCCTGTAGGCGCGGCAGGAACACGTAGCAACAGAAAAGGTGTACAAGATTCTCAATGCTGAGGAAATTGCTCTTCAAGGTAGTGGAGAACATCGTAATAGATACTTGTTACAGCCACCCATAGGTCTCTCCACAATCTTTCTATGCAGAAAAATAAACCGTGCATTTAAAATATGGTCAATTTAAAATGTATAGAAATTGTATAGAAAGTAGAATTTTACATACATAAGTACATATTACTTATTTTGTGTAGTTAATAATATACCTGAACAATACATTGATATTAATCTGTTATAAATGACAAATAATTATATAGTTTAACAATAATTAACAATTAACAATACTTTATTGAAATCCATTTATAAAGTAACTTGCAGAGTTTTATTTTTCTGAACCATTAAAGCCTGAACAGATAATAAATTCTGATTTAGATCCAGGTTTACATCTACTCTTCTATTTTCCCAATTTACCGTTGATTGTGTAAACTTTTTCCAGAAATAAAGCTGCTCATTCCTGTTCCATGGACAGTGAACATGAGACGGGCAATATCCACATTTTCCACCCCCTGATCACCACGAACCCTAAAAATATATTGTAGACAAATATTCACATAAATGTTGAAAGAGCTCACACTTCATACTCATTTTACTAATCAGATATTCCAAAGTGAAAATGTGAGTGTCTAAACAAAGACAGGTTAACTGTGGATAAGGAGTAACAGTGACGTCAAGTAGTTGTCGTTGTATTATGAATGGGAGCATGTACCTCTGAGGAAAACCATACTTTTCAACTGATGTTTTGAAGAAAGCCAGAGCTGTGGGTGCCAGGTTGCTAGAGGAGGCACCCAAAGACATTATCTGCAGAATGCAAAAAGAAAGCTTCTTTACTGTCCCCATTAGGAAATTTGTCCTCTGCATTTGACCACCACACTGAAATGATTTTATTATTCTAAAACAAGTTGAAATTCTGGACTAATATGCTTACCTTACGGGAAAACCCATCAATTCCTCCAAATATGACAATATTATACCTATAATATAAAATTCAAAATTATAAAAGAACAAAAAGGAATGCAGCAGTATACTAATAATGTAATGTAAAAAGAATACCGGGTCAACTTTTATTTGTGTCAATGTGCATCAGGGAGTGGGGTCCTGAAACAGAGTAATTACACCAATTGATGCAGCCCAGGTTAAGTGTTTGAGATATGACACCATTGGTGTGGACGTGGTGCATGGAGGCTCTCACACGCTTGTACTGCACCCTTAGTCCCCTGGCTTGCAGAAGACCCTTTACCATTGGATATCCAGAATGAGGCTTCCTGGATATAACCTCCCTCACACACTGGTCCAGTTTGTCATCTGTCAAGGTGCAGTACTGTGATCTCACTGAGAAACCAAACTCGCATATACGCCTGGAATGTGCTCCTGGAGATTCCTGTGAGTTTGGCTGTAGATGGCACAGACAAGTTCAGTTCAAGTAGGTGTAGGAGGTGGTCTGAGGACACCACCATTCTTTGTCGCCCAGCTGGTCCTTGTTCTAACTGTACTACTCTAGTATGTGTTCTGTCTCTTTCCTTTTCATGATGTACCAGAGTGTGCAATTCAGTTAGTGCATTTAATATTTCTGCCGATATGGGTATCTGACTAGACACATCATGTAAGAAGACAAACTCCTGGGTGCAAGTGAACTCCAAAAAGTCCAAATCCAAAGGAGTATGTTCCAGAATAAGCTCCAGATGAGACTGAAGTCGTCTTAAAACTTGGTTAGACAGAAAACAACCACTTATTAAAACATTTGTAGCCTTTTACTGGGAATAATTAAGGGAAAGGTGTATTCATGGGTTTCAGTAAACGATTCCTTCCAGATTTGTAAGGGCTTTACTCAATTCTAAAGATATAATATTTTAATTTGAATAGCTTTATTGTTATAACCATGGAGGATGGTTGCCATATCTTGAAACCCATGAATAAGTTTATTTTACCATATTGCACTATATTTATTTGTTTTAGATACTTTTAGCTTCAGTTCATATTCCTTTATAATTTTTAAGATTTCCAGTGTTTCCTCTGTAGGAGCCTCCACACCAGGAGCAGTGGTCAGCTGCTGCTGCTGGGGTCTGTCCCGTGGGCTTCAAGTGGGGGGATGGTGCTTGGGCCTCATCTCTCCCCTGGACCCTGTGGCGGTCCCCGGTGGTGGTGGACGACTCTCTGCTCCTGGTGTGGACGGCTCCTCTGATGGTGCCTTCTCAACTGGTTCACCTGTATCCAGCCTCTCATTTTACTGTGTGTAGTTTTGTGTGTGTGTGTGTGTGTGTGTGTGTGTTTGGTGTGTGTGTGGTGTGTGTGTGTGTCTGTGTGTGTGTGTGTCTGTGTGTCTGAGTGTGAGACTGTCTGGATGGTTTGGTGATGTGGGGATGGGCGAATGGAAATGTGTATTGCTTTTAATTCGCTGTAAGTAAAGCATTGTGTTACATTTTGTATGAAAAGAGCTTTATAAATAAAGTTTGATTGATTGATTGATTGATTGAAGTGTGTGCACTGTAATCTGTTGATGCATAGACAAAACAAGAAATTCTCTATCTTAGCCCGCTTCTGCAACTTGATAATTTGACTAGCCGATGCAACCCGGAGTTACATGAAATCAAATACTCCCTCACATACAAATGAATGGTGAAGAAAATCCCTGTGTTAAAGTGTGTTAAAGTATATAAAATGTTTGTTTGCTCTGCTCATCAGTAATATATAAAAGAGAAGGTTTAGTGGCCACTAGATGCTTACCACACACACACACACAAGTTCAGAAATCTGAATGTTGGTTAACCATTATCTTAAATGGCATTTTATTAAATAGAACCAAATGTTCTGGTCCAAACTAGGCTCTGGTCTCACGTAAATGTGGTCGATGGGTTGGTACCATCTCACACCCTCTGGGTTATCCATAATTTGTGAATTTGTCAGGCTAATGCTAAAGGCTATAGGAAATGCAGGGGACAATCTCCAGTAGTGACGGGACGAACAACACTGGTGCATCAGCACTGTGGTGATTGCACAGGAGTGAAACTCTGTATTGGTGCGTGTATCGCTTTAAGAAAAAATCATGTGACCTAAGATACATAAAGTGTGTCGTTTGGATGTGCCGCGCCAAATTGTATTTATAAGGAAACAAACTGTATTGACATGTTGCAGATTTGTTTGATGGAGACCAAACTGTGTTCCTGTTGGATTTTTGCTTTGCTTCCACTTCTGACTTCATGGATCGTTCCAGGAAGTTTTCCTACGTCTGAAATAATTGTATAATTTTTCAAATAAAGTAAATATTTTTCTCCTTTGGGATATTATTTAATGCTAGTTTTTAATTAAATATGTTTCTACTTCTCAATAAAAATGTATGAATTAAACCATTTTTATTGTTGTTTCATATAATTGAACACTTGTTGTTGAAGTTAAACATTTTAACTCTGAATCTTTTTTTAACCAACAAATTTGCTATATTTTACATTCAATATTATTTCACATGCTGATGTTGGATTTGCAGCATGTGAGCTTTTCCATTTTGTTTTCATTTTGTTTACCTACAATGATTTTAAAACAGGTCACTATTGAGTGACCAACACAATGTCAGTACAGTGTCAACGCAGTTTGTGTAATGTGTCAATACACTCCTTGAGGTATCATCATTCCATCACTAATCTCCAGTGTTCCAAAAGAGATTAGTCGAGTTGCTAAGAGGATGATAGCATTAATTTTGAACCGAGCGTCTACTAATTACGTCTATGGTTGATTAAACCGTCAGTATATTAAAGAGCCAAAACGTTGAAGAAGGGCGCTCCCATGTTTGTTGACAATATTTCAGGTTAGCCGTAGCGGCTATCGCCCCCTAGTGGTTATTTTCCTTAGAACAGGTTGACTTGCGCGGGCCGTGTCTATGGTGGGCGCACATGACAGTGTATGAACCAACCATAGACTGTATAAAAAAATCTGGAGCCAGGCTCTATGTTATGAATAGGATTTTTTGTGACGAACAAAATAGCGGGGAAAAATCGCGGGTTAATAAAAACATTTTAAGACCAAGACGACGAGGCTCACTGTAGCAGGTACAGAGAGAAGAGCGACTAGATCCTAATGTAAGTCAATGGGAAACAGGGCCAGAAGGAGCCGGAAGAGCCTCCTGGAGCACTTCCTGTTTGGCACGCGGCGGCTAACGCGTTAGCTGTGTCCATTCATATATATGGACTATGGAACCAACACAATGCTGTTTCTATCAATTCGACAGTAATGCCAGTATAACCATTTACATTAATGTTGTCAAGCAATTGTTATATGTTAGACTTAGTAAGTATTAGCTCCGAAAAAGGTTAGAATATATGAACATAATTACCGAAGAGCCGCTGCCACTGGCTGCCATTTCCGTCCATGGACTTGTGATTGTCCTCAAGAGCGATTGCAAATGCCTCAGTATCTGATGTTAGTTGGGCCATTTTTCTTCATCGTATTGATCGTATTTTACAATGCGAAACAGAATAAAAAAAAATCTGATACATTTTTCAGAGTAAAAAAAAATATCTTCCATAGTTTATCTTCTCTTCTGCCAACTCGTTATAAACTTCATCATCTCATCTTTTTTTTTTTTTTTTTTTTTAAACAATTTCCATTGAAATGAATAAAAATGCTTACAGCACCTTTGTCACGACTGAGTTTTAGTTTACAGATGTATTCTGAAGGTGCTTAACATGGAGATACTACTATTGTGTTATTCTGTAATCAGGGCAAGATTTCACTCACAATAAAAAGTTATTCACCATTAAAAAAGGTTGCCTTTGACAAAGTGCCGAATACGAGAAACAAAAGTGAAACATCAGCACACGTGAGTGCAGTGAGGATCAGCTGTACGATCATTTGCGTGTGCATTTGGAGTTAAATCTGGACCGTGCATAGCAGCCTCCTCTGTTTTAAAATACTGTGATGCCCCGAGTACTAACAGGTAAGAAGCAGGCGCCTTCATCTCTTTAGAAGTGTTTTATTAACAAGCAGGTATGATTATAAAACAAACAAACAAACAAACAAACAAACAAACAAATTAGCTTTATGCACAGGTATGATTATAAAACAAACAAACAAACAAATTAGCTTTATGCATTTTAACACTTTTTTTTAAAATAAATTTTTACTTATGATTTACTGTCTTTTTCTTCAACTGTACAGCAATTTACCCTCTACCCTCATGTAATAGACAACCCTATGTCCTGTCAATCATCATAACATTTTTGCACTTTTTTTAAAAATAATTTAATTCTATTTTATTATTTTTCGATGTGTGCATATACATTTATATAATTATATCTTATTTCACAGCCTTCTCTGATTATCTTTTTTGCTACTTATTTTGAATTTAATATTACCATTTATATTTTTTACTCGGTTATTATATTATATTGTGATATGTGAGCTACTGAAATGATTGTGGATCATTAAAGTTTGTCTAATAATATTTTTTGTGATAGTTTAAATAATAT
>KN489540.1:685-27559 GCA_000787155.1 Scartelaos histophorus
TACAACTATTTTCTAGACATTACTAATAAAAATACCATAAATAAGTCATCATATAATTGGAGGGATTGGGGGAGGATTACAAGTGAGGAGGGAAAAAAGCAGCAGTTCTAAGACGTAGGCTACCACATATTCAAAGTCCAGATAGTACTAAAAGATAGCACTAAATGACTTTCCATTGCAACATTTAATAGCCTACTTAATTTTAATTCATGGCTGTATTTTGGTGTTTTGCAGACCTACGTCCCCACAGTGTTTGAGAACTACACGGCCTGTTTAGACCTGGAGGAGCAGAGAGTGGAGCTCAGTCTCTGGGACACATCAGGTGAGTTTTATTTGTAATTGTTTGCTTTTACATCACCTTTGAAATACTTCCAACTTCTAATGGATGGAAGGTACCTAAATCTTCATGTAGCACCTGTCTTTCTCTTTCGCTTTCATTTTGAATGATGGGATTAGGGATCTGACGCACTCTGCTGGCAACAGTGTGCAGAGAAGCATCTTGATTCTGTCATGGAAAAATAGCTGTAAGGCTTTTACCAACATGGCACAAAGGAAAGGCATTCTGAACAAAAGAATGACCAGTTTCACCATCTTACTTATATGAAACCAAGCATTTTTATCTGGCAACTCTGCTGTAAACAAGAGCCAAAAGATTTTACGGCTAAAAATACATGACAGCACCTTTATGTGTAACCATATGTGTAAATTTTGGATGGGATTTTGTGTCTGTTTTATTCCAGTAATAGTTATAAAAACATGAAAGCCTCTCATACCCACTCGTGTCGGCTTATACAACATTGCACCATAATTAACAGTTAAAAGGTCAATGTACTGTACTCCTGGAAGTCTTCATTTTGACCTTGTCCCCTGGCTAAACCTGATGCCCTCCCTCCCTGCACCTCAGTCACCCAGGAGCCAGGCCATTCACAGTAATAAACCCCATTGTTTACGCAGACGCCATTATCTGTCAGTCCTGTTATTATGATTCAATTAAATGAGCTCTGGGTGTGAAACCTGACAGGATTTGCTGGCAGCAGACATGCAAATAAACTCTGTTACAACTGATAGTGAATCATAGAGACCAAATGGCTGACTCGCATATCTTACAAACTATTTTTACACAGTGGTTGACAACATGTGGATGGGTCACTGTTGCCTGTGGTACTTGAGGTCTTGCAGTAATAGTGTTTATTTGGTAGTCTATTTTTACTAGTGGTTTAGGACATAATCCTAGTTTTGTCCAAGTTTACCCATTTTAATCAGATACAAACTAATACAAAACCTACCAAAACTAGTATCGATACGGAAGAAATGAAAAAATATGTTTTGTTTTGAAAATTGCATTATACTTTATTGTCATTGTGGTATCAAATTTTAGAGCACTGAGCCTTTTGCTTACGATTGACAAATATAAATCGATCTCCATTAATTACACAGCTCTATATTATGACATAAAATTAGAGTAATTTGCTCCCTGCATTTGACCCATCCTTGGGCAACGTGTCAGGAGTAGTTCTTGAGTTAGGCCTATTCAGGACTATTTTAGCTGGAGGATTTTACCTATTGTGCATGTTTTTGTTTGGTATGAGAGAAGAAGCACTCAACCACCATCCTATTACAATAACTGACTAAAATGACAATCATGAGTTGCACCATGAGTTGAGTTTGCCTTTTTACATACTGTATAAATCCAATAAAATACAACATTTTCAGCTTTGAAGAGCGATCCAGCCCACACGTCCCATACTGTATCTCATTTTTACTATAGTCATATTACTTGCCTATTGTCTGCTGTGTCATTTAAAGCCACACTACTACTATGCACCGTATTGGCACGTTCCCACTGGGTTATGTAAAGCAGCATATTGCCTGTTTTAGATTTGGAAGGCTCGTCAGAGGAAGTGAGCCGCTGCCAGATGGCCTTCAGAGGGGTAGCTCACGGTGGAGAGGGGGTTCCTGGTCCATGTAGGGGGTGGAGTGGGCTCTCGGTGTCCGTGACCAAAAGGCACTCGCCAGACAAGCAAAAAGATATGACCTCAACTCTTGTCTTATACAGCCTGGAGATTTAAAGGGCTTATGTAACAGACTGTAGACACTTAGATTCGTGCTCTTATCTCCCATAGAAAATGCAATGGGAGATTATATAAGATAACTTAATATAATTCACAAGATCGATGTATTTATAGACTAAAATGCTATTGAAATGTTATTATTATTTGTAAGTTTGAGTCCAAGAGTTACAGTCATACTCAAAAGTTTGGGCACCCCTGATAATTTTCAAGATTTTCCTTTATAAATCATTGGTTTTTCAGATCATCAATTTCAGTTAAATATATCATATAGCAGAGGAACACGGTGATCTTTGAGAAGTGAAATGAAGTTTATTGGATTTACAGAACTTGTCCAATAATTACTTAAACAAAAACAGGCAGGTGCATAAGTTTGGGCACCCTTGTTGTTTTAAATCCAATGAAATGAAATTGATGATCTTTATAAAGAAAAATCTTGAAAATTATCAGGGGTGCCCAAACTTTTGCATATGACTGTATGTATTTCAGTATAAACTACCTTCAGGAGATTCAGAAGTCTGTAAATTCTTTGCCATTGCAGGATAGTGTTAGTGCCTTGGGAAAAATGGACTCGTCTTCTCTCATTCTTGTATAAAACTGCACTTTTATTTTAATGGGATGATAGTTTTCCAAAAAATCTCATCTAAACTTGATTTTTGATTTAAAGAAGTCTGACCTTTCATTCAAATTTCCTGGAAGACTATCATTCACAGACTTTAGTGCATTGGGTTAGCAGTACACCCACTCACTGAAAGTTAGCCGGTTCAAACGGGATTGTCTAATATAGATTTTTTTATACAACAGCAAATTTCGTCTGGCAGTTTTACCTCATAATAGTTATATGCCAATATTTTAAAAAAACTATATCAAAGTACAAAATGTATTTATTCAGATATGACATAATTTATAGTACTTTGAATGATGGTTGTGTATTTTTTGGGATATATCTGAGAAAAAAACCCAGTATCAATATTCATGCCAAATATATTGTCCATCCCTACTCCATATCCCTACTGAATAATCCATTTTAGTGCTGGTACATACTGATGAAAAAGGGCTTCCGTGATTTTAAATAACCATCTTTTGCATTTCATATTTTTATATTTTTGTATTGCTTTGTAGCGGTTAAGTGAGTGTTGTGTTTTGTGGAGGAGTCTGTGGGTGCAGCTGAAGTTATGTCCTTTCAGATCATCCTTCTCTTTCTGCAGCCTTACATCACCCAGTGCTCTCTCTGTTACCAAATGCGTATCAATAAAGTTTCAGTTGTATAAGACGGCCTACTTTTCAGAATAGACAAATCTGAGGGAGGACACATTTAAAAAAAATAATACAGTGGCTTGTTTGAAAAAGTGGTTGGAAAGTACAAATTGAGGGTCGGAATTCGAGAGTGTAAATCACATGTTATGTAGTTTTGCCTTATCAAAGCTTGTCCAAACAAAAGCTCTATTCACTGCCAGTATTTTGCATACTTAGAACAAAGGCTAATGTGAAGTAACCACTGGGAAAACAGGTTTAATTTCACTATTAATAAAATGTAGTGAACTTTTTTGGATACGGGCAACAAATGTGACATACACATTGGTGACACATTAACTTTTAGCAGCCATCATACTGCAAACTAAGGCTAAAGTGTCTCTAATTTAAACAATAATGATATATAACATAATATGTAACAACACTGTTATTTTGTAAATGGATAGTCTTAATCACTCTTTTTTGTTGAAAATCAAACACTTAAACAGGACCATGAATGCTTGTATTGCTCACAGGCTCCCAAAATTGTGTTGTTTAAATGCATTTTGTATCTTTCTTATGTTTTCAGACAATCTAAAAACTTTTTTGGTCATTATAGCTAATCCATGCATTGTGTCACCATGTTCCTCCATAGGAATAGACCCTCAGCATGATGTTACTGCAAAGTGTTATATTTGTGCATTGTGTCACCATGTGAGCTGATGAACATTCCTCCATAGGAAGAGACCCTCAGCATGATGTTACTGCAAAGTATCAATTGTAAAGTAACATAATTATCATTTATGCTTTCAACACTACTTGTAATTTTCCACGTTTCTCAGACACCTGCCAAGAGCATTGTTTTTTGAAATACAAGCACATTTTAGTATTTGGAAAGAATTAGTGCAGGTCAAATCTAGTCCCAGTGGTAAAAGCAGGAAGTAAATATGTATTGTTGAGGTGTGGGGATGATAAGATGAACAATGTGAGGCGGACATCCTCATTCTCTTTTTAGCGCTTCCTTTGAGAAATACTTATTTTAGTTTTGTGGACTTAACCCATTTCCTTGATAACGTGTGATAAAGTGATGAATAGACTGTTGAATAAGTATGGGAAAAATGTCAAAATAACTTTATTGGAATGTTGACAGGAAAGTTTGGTTCATGCTTGTGTAATAGAGGGAACTTTCACCAACTGTGTGAGAGGGCGTGAGGTGCCGTTTGCTCTCTTATCACTTTGGCATGGGGGATCTGTTTGGGAATGAAGCGTTGCATCAGACCACAGTCACTTTTAGATTTTGTTTTAACACTCTTTGTCCGTCCAACATGGCCATTTTCAAAAAGTACAGCAAGTGAGAACATAGAGCTGTGAAAACAAAACTTAAAGGTACATTATGCAACTTTTCGGGTGAATGGTACAACACCTGCTTGTTTCCAAGGAAATATGATTGATTTGGCTCAAATATTGCACAGTATGGCATAAAACTTATTCATTCATTCAATTACAGTTCTTAATGTCCCAGACCTTAAAAAGCACACATTAACCTCTCATGGTCAACACTTCACAGATCAGATCCAGAAAATGTACATAGTGCATCATTAATTGTCTTCCAAACTAATCTACTTGTATTAGTGGTCTATTTAAGAATAGTGACCAATATAATTTGTGTTTCTTTTTGCAGGTTCTCCTTACTATGACAACGTGAGGCCTTTATGCTACAGTGATTCAGATGCTGTGCTCTTGTGTTTTGACATCAGCCGACCAGACACAGTGGACAGTGCTCTAAAAAAGGTACTTAAAACTATACAAATGTATAATTCTTAAATTGAATAGCATTATTAATTATTCTTCTAATCAATTATTTCATTTTTTTTAGTGGAAAACAGAGATCCAGGACTTTTGCCCAAACACACGTATTCTTCTCATCGGCTGCAAGACCGACCTCCGAACAGACGTTTGCACTCGCATCGAGCTGTCCAATCAGAAGCAGGCGCCCATCTCATATGAACAGGTGAGCGCCATGACCTGATACATTCAGGGGTGTGTTCTGGGTTTCCATTCATCAAGATGATACCAAGCTGAGACCAAAGTTAATCTGGGTTTTAACCTCTTGTCATGGTTTAGTTCTGGTTTAGTCCTGCTTTATTCTTATATCTGTCTGACCCTGTTTTTCTGATGTTTAGTCCTTATTTGTGTTGTTTCATTGTGGATTGTGTTGTGCTGTGGGTACATTTGAAATCTGATATGCTTTTTACTACATGCTATGCTATGATTTTTGAGAGGTCTACAGTCTATCCTATAGCGGTTGAAGTTTGATCCTTCAGATAATAACTAGTGGCCAAACATCCTATAGCAGTTAAAGCTTTTTAAAAAGCTGAAAATTAGAGGATGTTAATTCTATGTCACCAATACGCAAAATTCCACCCAAAATGCCGTGACAGCATTTCTGACAGGTCACACATTTTTTTGCCATATGTTCGATCCTTCAGATAATAACTAGTGGCCAACATTTGTCAAATTCACTGGTCTTGTTTACACTGTGATTGTTCGTTAGCAGTTATCACATCCATATATGTCACATCTGCTTCTCTAACCCAATACAGTACATTTATAAACTGACCACGTGGGGAGAACTAGCAATATTTGGTCTACATATATTAACTTAGTAGTCAAACCTGTTACTTTAATTTAACTTTATTGTAACTGCTGTTTCCAGGGCACCTCTCTGGCCAAACAGTTGGGAGCAGAGATGTACCTGGAGTGTTCTGCGTTCACATCAGAGAAGAGTATCCACAGTGTTTTCAGGACCACGGCTCAGGCCTGTATGAACAAACTACAACCCAACAAGACCAGCCCAGTGCGACGCCTATCCAAAAGAATGCTACACCTCCCAAACAAATCTGAGCTCCTCTCCTCCTCCTTCACCAAGGATCGCTCCAAAAGCTGCTCTGTCATGTGAAAACTTACAAGAAAGTCAATGTATTTTTGTATAGCCACAAATCACAACAACAGTCAAACAGCCATTGGTTAATAACAGTCACACAGATTAAACAACATTCACAGGAACCAGCCAAAAGAATAATTGTCTCAAAGTGTCTCCTACAAAACTTCTCAAAACCCAGTGGGAAATAGAGAAACCTTGAGGAGAACCACAGAGAAGAGATATCCACTCCATGGATGGACTGGCTGCAGATGTGTCCAGGACTGAAGCGCTCCCATTTGCAGATGTATTAAATTATTATAGACTTGCAAAAGGAAGCAAAGAGTAACTATATTGTCTGTACTAGAAATGTAGTTACTGTACAGAAGCAAAAATGGAACTCTTAAATATAGCCCAAAATGGAAATCTCACACCGTGCAACAAAAAATGGTTGTGCCTAAAAAATAAACTGTATGTTATACTCAGACATGGTAACGAGCGTTCAACAGCATTTAAATAATAGCATTTAAAATCATATTACAGAGCTAATTCCTTCCATCTTTCTAATATTGTAATTCTTATGGTCACATTAAGAAGGGGTGAAAGAGCAGATAATGTGGGGTATTTATTATACTAAAGTTGGTGATGGAGGGCATGGATGTAGCAGTGCTGGTTTATGAAGGCGGAGGGAGGAGGAGGAGTAGGAATAGCAGAGCGCATCCTGAGGAGCTGCACCGTGAGTCAGCAGCACTCACACGAGTCTGAGGCGCGACCAAAACAAAAGAACCACTGTGGAAACGAGCTGCGAGCTATTTATGTTTGAGGCATTTATATGTGAGCGGGACATAGCACCATGTTTGTTCCTCAATATAAGACACATGCTAAATGTGGTGGATTACTAATGATGGGATTATTCTGTGCAACTTAACTGCAGATGGTTTGACTGTTACTGAGTGAATGAACAGTATGCAGTTCACACAGGCAGGTCCTGCATGGGGGATTTGACACCCTTTTATTGATGATTTGGTTAGTTTTAAGCAGAACTGTTACTTCATTATTTTTACATGCCTCCAGTCACATGCACACATCACTATTGTAAAGTTGTTGCTAATTCTCTTGATTCAAGAGTCTTATGGCATCACTGCTGACAGAGGGGTGGATAAAGGGAGGATGATTTGGAGGTCTGAGTTCTTTGGATGCACAGAACACTGGAATTTAACGTGTTGCTTAGCAACCGAGGAGCTGGGCAGCTCCTGTCTGAGAGGGCGCCTCATGTTTGTAGCACAAGCCCCACTGAAGCGCAGGTCGGACAGAGAGACTGCTGAATTTCTAGAGTTTCACTGTTTAAACTGCGCTGTAAGAGGGCTGACTGATGCAAAGATGCATCGAAAACAATCATGATATTTTCTGCAATCATTCTTCTGTCTATAGATCACATTCAGACCATTCTTCTGGCTCATGTCCCACTCTCTCTTTTGTTATTTAAGTGAATTTAATGTACAGACTGTATCTCCTCTTAAATGCACCAGAAGAATGTTGCTGAAACAGATATTTGTAAAAATGTAATATTAAGTATTGTCTGTTGTAATGCTATTTCAGTTTGTATGTTTATTTAAATAAATACAGATGTTAAGTTAATTCTGCAGTGTGCATTAGACTGTGCTTTATCACTTTAACCTACTTTTGTCTTGTCATGATCACTGAATGTGTGAGTGTGTGTGTGTGTGTGTGTGTTGTGTGGAGCCCTAATTATAATTATGACAGGGGCCCTATGTCTGATGCATCACCGAAGCATGAAAAGAGCCTGAGGTCAATACAATGCAAGATTTAAATGCATAAGATATGTTTGGCCATGTTAACTGATTCAAATGGCTTTTTGTCCAAGATTCAACAAATATATATATTTTTTAAATTAAATACACAATTGGTAATATGTTTTACAATTATGACTAAAGTTAGTAACACGGGGGAAAAAACAGGCCTAAACCGGGCCTAAACCAGGACTAGATCAGATCTAACCTAGGTCTAAACAAGGTATGAAGAGTGATAAAATGTTCTCTGGAAAGATTCTGCATTTCTTATATAACCAGTTTTCATATCTTCTCTGTGTTTTTTGCTTTGTCTTTCTCTGCTCTGCTCTTATCAAGTCCACTCTACAATACTTCCTCTTCCAGTCCAGTAAAAAGATAAGACACGACACCCTTGGAATGTGTGATTTGTAGGACTGCATAATATTAATACTTTTATGATATTTTGCAAAAGACGTCTAAATGTCTGTAAGGTAGCTGTTAACATAAAAACACCACTTTATGACACCACAAGGTGAAACAGACCACTACTACTACTAATAATAATGATAATAATCATAATTTTGATTATTTTTTTAATATTATAACATAGCTTAAAGCTCACAAGAGTCAGTTTTGGGTATATATACACTTTTATAGCTTCTTTTCAAAGACATAACCCAATTTCAGACGTGTAGTATGCCTCATTTACCAAATAAGCAGATCATCCAACTGTCACACGTGGTGCATAACAACACATATCCACCCATCAGTCCTCTTCTCCTGCAGAGTGAGGGTGTAGGGGAGAAACTGAGAGGGAAAAGGAGAGGAAGGGGTATGGGGCTGAGGGGTAACAGAGCAGAGCTGGAGGGGTTTATAGTAGACCTTTACTGCCTGGATACTGATGATGAGTGATCTGACACACATTTGCACATGACTGTATGAGCTCTAAACACTCGACAAAAGCCCTTGCAGCTATAGACATGAGGCTCAGATGGAGTCAAGTCTGTGTGTCAAATGAGCATCCCTACCATACTGTGAGCCTCATGTACTTTATATTATATACCATTGATCCATTATTATAAGGTCCATTATTACGCTATTTTCTGGTCTATATTATGATGTGTTTTCCTCATCCAAAACATACCCAATATTTTGTTTTGTTTCATTCACCTGCATATTTAGTCATATTTAGTCTGTCACCCTAAAAACACCTTGTGATGTCATGTGGTAATACAGGAAGTGCTCCATTGTTTAAACTCCATACATCTTCACTAGAATCTAGATTCACTAGGATTTTTCACATTTCTATCAAACAAAAGGTAAAAGGTAAGCTTCATGACATCACAAGGGGAGCATTTTGAGCTCTGTAGATGCACACTACTAGAATTACTCATACATGTGTGACTGAACACAACTCCAGGTATCTTTTTGACTTAAAGCTCACAGGAGTTAATATAGGACTATAAAATTCCTTTGCCACTTTTATGTGGACAAAAAAATCATGGATAACATTTTGTAATCTGTACATTTTGTATGCTGCATTATGTATGGTAATCTCATCTGCATGGAGGTGGCTACAGATACCTGGGTTGATCCAATGTAAGTAATTTATAAAGAGACCAAACATCAGTGGTCCCATTATAGACTCCTGAGGTGTGCCATACAGAGACAGAATCATCCTGACAGATTACTCGCTGGCAATGAAGGGTGAGTAGAAGGGCTCAATATACTTAAAGATCTTGAAGTGTGTACCCTACCACATCCTTCTAGTTAATAGTGCTCTAGTCATCAGTCAAGTATTTGTGTAATGAATTAATTTGCTAATATTTTACAAATTGATTAAAAACTCCCCCTCCCCCAAACAAATTTATAAAATACTCCATATTAGCCAATAAAATATGCAGTTTTCAAGTACAGTGTTTTTACTTTTCCTTTCTGCAAATGTGATCAAACAGGAGCCCTGAACCCTGAGGAGAGGTTCACATTAATATTAAACATCAGTGGCATTAGCATGTAGCCAAACCTGCAGCAGCAGACAGCATTAAATAAACATAAGGATTATTTGGTTAAACATATAACATATGCAAATCCTGCTTTGAATTTTGTATCATTGTTAAAAGATTAAGTGTGACATCCAGTGCTCTCTTTCATGCCTGATTTTGTACATCTGTTGATTTATGGATGTGTGTCAGTTCGTGTTGTGTATACTAAACAGTTCATTATGTTTGCTGGCACATACCTCTGTGATCCCAGTGTGGGAATCAGAAATGCAACCTGTTTTTCCTGAGGGCTATGATTAAACCCAGGTTAATTTGATCCTTTGTTTAAAAGAATGCATTATTGTTTCTCTTGAAGGATCTAGGAAACATTAAGGTGGATCTGGAAAATATTTGGGAACTGATAATGGAGTCTGATGGGAGTGATCTGGAAACGGTTTGTCCCCCCAACTCATGACACTGTTATTATTATATCATTATAATTACCAAATAAGTCTAAACTTGGATTGGTTTCTGGTTCAGAGATCTACAGCCAATCAACTGTCAGCAAAAGAATGTGGACATGGAAGGAAAAAAAGCTTATTTTTATGGTGATTATGGTATATCAGTAATATAATATAATATAATATAATCATTTGTATTAAAATAAATGTTTTATATGACAGTGTGAGAGACCAATATGAGGATATTAGGCGGCATTGAGAGTTAACAGTGCATTTGATTTTTTTGTTTTCTTTTGAGCGAGTATATCATCATACTTTAAAACTGTGATAGGGCCTAATCAGTGATATTTTGATCTTGATACATCCCTAGAAACTGAATTAAATCAAACATAACGTTCTGTTCCATTTAATTCTCTGCTCAAGTTAAGATGAGATAGAGGAAGACATATAGATAAAAAGAGTGGTTTTATCTCAACATGGCTTCACTTTTCTGATTACATCATTCTGTGAAGAATCAGAGGCTTCCAGTCACAAAATTTACTCACGGACCGGACTTAATCAGACTTTTGACTTTTTCCAGGTGAGGATGTGCAAACTCTTGCTCAAGTACAATATTTGTTATTGATTTAACACCTTGTCTCAGAACTACTCATTCATTTGCCTCATATATAACTATGTGGCATAGCTTATCAATACCTTATGTGTCCATTCACCATTAGGTAAGTTATCATTACACAGTTACACAATTCAGCAGTGAGCAAAGCAATCATTAACTGATGATGATCCACTGATCCTATTTGTTGGAAGATACACACACTCTTTACTTTCACTTTTACTGTAATGATCATGACTCATTTGGAATCTTTTAATATGCCAAATGTTTATTTAGGCTTTGTATAACAACAGCGGCTTAGATGTTTTGAAAACCAGGAAAGTCCCACTTAGACTAAGAATTTCCTGGGTTTAGATTATTCCCATAAAGTGTTCGGATCCGAGTATGAGTTTCATTGAAAGTTTATTAATATGCTTAATAGTACGCAATAGACAAAGAGACAGTCAGAGAGAGAGAGAGAGCGAGAGAGAGAGAGAGAGAGAGAGAGAGAGAGAGAGAGAGAGTGTGTGTATGTGTGAATGTTCCACAATATGGCATTAAACATCTATCTACATGAATAAATCAAACACTTAAAATGCAGTCAACATTCCCTGGTTTGAAATATAAATATGTTCTCTTCTGTATTTCGCCTCTTTTGTATTTTTTATACCACCATCTTTGATGTTGCTGGAATGGTTTCACCTTCAGAAGGGCTTCATAAATCTCTCTTGATCTCCTGCTGGATAAAACACAAGTGTAGAATAAGAATCAGCGCAGGGCCTGTTTGGGCTGGAGTCAAAAACACTGCCTTCTTGTTGGTCTGTGAGGATACACTTAGGGTCTTTTTCAGAGGAAAACAATTAGGTTTTTGATTCTACAATATGAGGGTGTTCTTCTTGGATAAGGGCATGGGCAAAATCAAACACCTCGATGGAATACAACAGACCTATGAAATACTGTGACCTGCTATTTTAGTAAAACACAAGTCACATAGGCTTAATATTACACAGACTACAGACAGAACTGGTTGTTCTGCACAACTGTATAGGCCCCTGTCCCTTAGCCCATTTATCACATCCCCATGTGATATTTACACAAAAACACACCTTTTTCTCACAAAGAAATTAATTTATTATTCTTCCAAGCCCCACCACCATCAACAAAGTCCCTCTTTTTTTGCAATTTGAGATGGTCACTCAAGTGAAGTGTTCTTCCCAGAGACACAATGGCAGAATGCTCTAGGGTGGTATTCAAACCAGGCTTCCTTCTAGTCGGTAGGTGATCAAATAATTTATGCCCAATTACGTTTTTTTTTTTTGTTTTTTTCGAATTTTAATAATGTATCTCTGTTGTACCCTTATAAAGTTAGTCATCTACGTTAAAGCTGCCCAAATGTTGCTACTCTTGTGCCACCTTGTGTTTATTGTTGTACAAAACATCACAGAAATACATTTTATACAGGCATTTAGGCGTCCCTGAGACCAAACCGTGAGGTCCTAGCGCACTGAGCAGAGCATGTCGGGAAATAAAGTTTTAACATAGCATCCAATCATTGGGTTACGACCTTACGTACTACCATTCCCACAATTCCTTGCACGCTGCTACAGTATGGAGTCTTCGTGAATCGTAAACACGTCGCATCAAGAAAGTTATTGAATTGAGATTATAAAGTAAGCACTGTGTTTTCGAACCTACATAACCATACGCGCGTTTTATAGTTTAGAAATCGTGCATTGCATCTGTTAATATGTCTTAAGTTATTGCAACCATTTATATTTAGCCAAAAATAGCTATTCGCATTGCTAACTTGTAAGCTAACATCACATTGCATTCATTTGCCTAGTCTTCTATTATCTTGTAATAACTTGCCGTTTAATGTCAAATGCTACTAGCAGTTTATAGTGATAGTTGTTCATTTAGTTTAATTTAGGAATGACTTTTACCATCAAAGACGGAGGGTTTTTACATTTTTAGGTACGATTATTGTTAAATGAACTTAAGATGTGATGTTTAATTTGTTCATCTTGTTATTGTTGGATTTCTTGTTCAATATAAGTAATATCCATTAGTTCTATTTAACTTGATTGTGTGCACTAGCAAACTGAAGGTAATTTGTGAGATTCATATTTTTCTTTTGTTTTTAGATGGCAGCAGATTCCAATGACAGAAAGGAGCCAGAGTCCTCTGTGGCCAAAGACCGGGAGAGGAAACGCAGTCGGTCCAGAGAGAGGGACAGAGACCGTAAAGGGTCACCAACACGAAAGAGGCATCGTTCACGTGAGCGCAACAGGTCCAAATCTGCAGAGAGGTAAGCCTGAACTCCTCTAGTCTTTCTTCCTTTGGTTATTTCCTTTTCAGAATTTTAAAGCAGCAAATTCCACTGGTTTCTTATTACTTTACACTAACCAACTCCATGCGCCCCTTCACAACATTCATGTACCTAATCTTTGGTCTTCCTTTAAACCTCCTGGATGGCTCTCCCAAACTCAAAGTCCTTCTTTCAATGTAATCACTGCTCCTCCTCTATATATGTCGGACCACCCAGACATGGTTTACAAGATCAATTTGATCTGTCTGCCTTTCTCACCCTTTCCTAATAATATCTCTGTGTCAAAGCATGTAACTCCCAGTCCCACGAGAAATTTTCCTGTGGGAGACTATATATATCACACTTTTATTAAAACATGTTATATTTTTTTCTTTGCTTGGACTGAATATTTTTCCTGTTTTATACAAAAACCTATACAATTTTGCTTTCAGAGATCGACGAGCAAAAGACAAAGACAGAGACAGAGACAAGGATCGTGACAGAGAAAAGGACAGAGACAGAAGTCGTAAAGACCGAGACAGCCATCGGCGAGACAAAGATCGCAAAAAGTCCAGGCATGAGTTTTGTAATTGTTTTTTTTTTGAGATGTAATGATGTTCATATACCTAGATTGGTTGAAAAAGAAATTATGAGCAAGTATATTACTGATTAGCTTTCCACTGTTACACTAGAAAGTTGTGAAATGTTGTGCTGTCATGAAATCTGAAATGATCAGATACAGGTTTTGTAAATGTATTTGTAGCCTTGGAGTTTTTCTTACAGTCTTCCATTTTGCAGAAGTCCATCTCCCCGATCTAAAGATGGTAAAATTAAAAAGGATAAAGATATCAAAACTGAGGAGGAAGAAGAAGATACAAAGAAGAAAGAGAAAGTAAGGAGAGAGAATATTAGACTTAAACCATTAAATTGCTCTTGTTTAACATTTTGAATTTATTTTTAATTTTGTTCAGGTCCAACCACTCTCCTTAGAGGAGCTTCTGGCAAAGAAAAAAGCAGAAGAGGAAGCCGAGGCTAAGGTATAGGAGGACCATTATCATCTCACTGGGACTTTATGATTTACTCCAGTTTTATTCACTTTACAAATATTTCCATTAAATTGGCTGCACATTTTATGCAATTCAATCCAGCTTTTCTTTGGATAGCACATTTTAGCTTGTTGTGCTAAAGAACAGCTATAACTTTGTTCTCCTTATGCACAGCCCAAGTTCTTGTCTAAGGCTGAACGAGAGGCTGAGGCGATAAAACGTCGTGAGCAACAGATGGAAGAAAGAAAAAGAATGATTGATGAAGAAAGAAAGAAGAGAAGGGTTTTTCAGGATATGGGGCGTAAAATGCTGGGTGTGTGTTGTGTTTTTACTTTGTTCTTGTTTATAACATTTAAGCTAACATTTCCTTTTATACTCACTGAAAATCTATATAACAGAGGATCCTCAGGAGAGGGAGAGACGAGAAAGAAGAGAGCGCATGGAGCGAGAGAACAATGGGAACGAGGAGGATGATGGACGTCAGAAGCTCAGAGAAGAAAAAGACAAAGGCAAAGAATTAGTGGCCATTAAGGTAAAATTAGTAATATATGTTTATAATGGAGACAAGTTACATATAACCTTAGGGCAATATGGTATAAAGTAAGAAGTGAGATTCTATATGAAGTAGAAATATAGCTGAGGGTGCAGCTTTTGTGGAGTATTCTGTTTACAGTGAAGTAGGGGAATGTCTTGCCCATAGACCATATATATGAATGGACATAGCTAACACGCTAGCCGCTGCTTGCCAAATAGGAAGTGTGACAGGAGGCTCTTCCGGCTCCTTCTCACCCTGGCTCCCTTTGACCTACATTAAGATCTTGTCGCCTTCCTCTCGGTAACTGCTGCTGTTAGCCTCGTCAATTTGGTCTTAAAATGTTCATATTAACCCGCTCTAGATGATCCTGAATTTTTTATTTTGATATTTTGTTCCTAAATCAAGATATGAACATAAATAACGGCGGGCACTCCCGGGTGAGAAGGCAAGAACATTTAATGACCTCAATTGTGATTGGCTCTTGTGGTTGCTATGATACTCGCGGTCGGATTTCCAAATATGGAGCCTGGCTCCAAATCTGCTCCTGTAACCGTTAGCATCGGGAGCCTCATTTGAGCGGCGCTGAATCCTATGGGTGACGTCACACTCACTTAGCCCACACCTTTTATATGGTCTATGGTCTTCCCCAAGGAGACAACAGCAATATGTAATATTGATAGACAGGGCAAGATGAAAGAAAGTCAAGTCAAGTCACCATTGGCATAGGTGCAAAGTGTGGTCATTTAAGGAATATAACAATTATATAATTTACGCCTCAAAAATTTTGTAATTTAGGCCCACAAACATGTTCTCAAATGTATGTGTTACTTTCAGTAGTTTAGCTGTTTATATTTCAGCATTCCCTTCATGGACATGTTTAAATTGTGCTTTGTCAATCTTTGTAATTCTCAATTTCTAAATCAATGTTTTTTGTTGTTTTTTTGTTTTTTTTTTCGTTTTTTGGTTTTTTTTTTGCAGGAGCGCTACCTTGGTGGAATGAAAAAGCGCAGAAGAACTCGCCACTTAAATGACAGAAAGTTTGTGTTTGAATGGGATGCTTCTGAAGACACATCGGTAGACTACAACCCAATGTAAGTCAACTGGCACGGAACTAAATTAATTAAACATGAGGTAACACTGGCTAACATTATATGATTGTATTTGATCAGATACAAAGAAAAGCACCAAGTTCAGTTGTATGGACGAGGATTCATCGCTGGCATTGACTTGAAGCAGCAGAAGAGGGAGCAGTCCCGTTTCTATGGTGATCTGATGGAAAAGAGACGCACGACAGAGGAGAAAGAGCAAGAGGAGTGAGTATTGTATTTTACTGTATATGTATATCTTGAGTTGTTAGTATTTCAGTTACAAACCATTACATTGTTTTTTTGTGATTCGTATGCACTTGACTTCAGTTGGTATATGAATACTTATGCCGTCCAAATATTTGGTCAATTTACACTTTAAGCACACATTTGTGCTTGCGGTTATTCCTTGTTCAAAGCAGGAATAGCAATTGTGTAATTCTATTGTAGCCCTGTTCTAGACCTGCAATGGTCCTGTATAAGACATAGAGGATAACAGCAGTAAACAAAGCTGGATATAGGATTTTTTTATATTTTATTTTATATTTTGCTGCAATTTAAAAGGCATTTGTTTTGTTGTTGTTATTTAGATTTAGAATATAATCAAATCTTACCAAAACAAACAAACAAAAACATTGAGAGGTAACGTTTCATGAAACATACAACCTTATTTAGACAGTAGACATGAACAAAAACTATCCCACTGCTCCTTCACTGTCTCAGCCTACCTAGTCACTACTTCAAAACCTCACACAAAGTTTATCTTCATTTTTTCAGGACGAGGTTGAAGAAGATGCGTAAGAAGGAGGCCAAGCAGCGCTGGGACGACAGGCACTGGTCTCAGAAGAAACTGGATGAAATGACGGACAGAGACTGGAGAATCTTCCGAGAGGATTACAGCATCACCACCAAAGGAGGCAAGATTCCCAACCCTATCCGCACATGGAAGGAGTACGCCCTGCCTGCTCACATCCTGGAGGTCATCGACAAATGTGGATACAAGGTCAGTGTGGAGAAATATTGTTTAATGATTTAAAAAAAATAAAAAAATACTGTGTTTTACAGTATTACACTTTTTGATGTTAATCTATGATCTAAAGTTTGAAGATCCAATACATCCTTTTAGATTAACTAGTTAATTTAGTTTTCTTTGACAGTTTTAATCAAAATGCTCTATTTGATTTTTTTGTTTAAATTGAAAGGATTCCTTATTTTGACTTGCGCGTATTTTCTTTTTATCCAACTTAGTTTTTACCCACCAGTTATTTATAAAACTCAAATAGGGCCATTGATATGCATTACTTTATGCATACATATGCAGTTGAACATATTAAAAAGCCAGAATAAAATGTATAGTATGTCGCCTTGCTTTTCTCAGTGATACAGTTAATGATTTTTGGCATGTTTTTATAAAATCCAGGATCCAACACCTATTCAGAGGCAGGCCATTCCCATCGGACTCCAAAACAGAGACATCATCGGTGTGGCTGAGACTGGCAGTGGTAAAACTGCTGCTTTCCTCATTCCACTGCTCGTCTGGATCACAACTCTGCCCAAAATCGACAGGTAAAAACACAAATATTCATTAACATTAATGTTGTTAATGATAGTGTGTGCCACCAGTCACTGTGCATATATATATAATATATAAAAATATGTTTATTTGTGTAGGATTGAGGACTCTGATCAGGGCCCTTATGCTGTTATTTTGGCCCCCACTCGTGAGTTGGCTCAGCAGATTGAAGAGGAGACCATCAAGTTTGGGAAACCTCTGGGGATCCGCACAGTGGCTGTTATTGGAGGTATCTCCAGAGAAGACCAAGGCTTCAGGCTCAGAATGGGCTGTGAGGTGAGTGAGTTTGATGTTTAGTGGGTTTCACATGACAAAAAGTCCAAAAAATTGAATCACAAAAAATACTATAGTTTCTATTTGATCATATATGAATGTATAAGTGTGTGTGAATTGGTTTGTGGTTCCTTGACTTGACGTAAAACATTTTGAGTGAAGGAAGAAAAAACATTTATTTTTGGGAAAATGTATTTTTCGCCAAACTGGCCCAAAAAGTTTTTTGACCATCAGCTGCTCTGAAGTCTTAAAATTAGTAACTGCAGCAGCTAAGGGAAAACTCAACATTGATCTTTTATTACCGTAAATTCCGGACGATAGAGCACACCTGATTATAAGCCGCATCAACAAAATTTCAACAAAATTTTATAATTGTACATATATAAGTCGCACATGAATATAAGCCGCAGGTGTCACATCTTCAAGAACATTTTCAAGTTTGGGTCATCTGCTTCTATTGCCTCTGAAAGCGTTGTCTTTTTGCATTGAGTCAGTTCGTCAGGTTGCTGTCACCACCTTCGACTCATTGATGTCGCGTTTACATTCAACAGCTCTATGTCCCTTTTTGACAGATCAATTGCCTTTAATGTAAAGCTGCATCATCTGCATTTCTTTGTGTGTTTAACATGAGGAGGGTGTGTGGATGAAGCGCAAAATAACACAATAAAACAAGCATCTTCCTCTGCACATCCTCCGTCTCTCCCCGTCTCTACTGCACATGTCTCCTGCACAAAGAGCCGCTGTCGTATCTTGTATCTTGTCAGTGTCTCGTAGGATTTCAGCAGATTTCAGACTCTCCCAGGGGCATGGCTAAGTTATGGAAGTTTGAGATGTTTCTTCTCGTCATTTATGCCTCATCTGCATTTAACGCATAAGTATCCCTCTCACTAATGTTAATTTAGCATCATCACTTATTTTATCACATGCGGATAAACTGTTTGAGTGCACTGACAGCATTGCTCGCTAACGCTGCTACTTCATTTTAAGATCCATGTGTTCACCTCACAGACAGCGGCGTTTTCTGCAGTCAGGTTGCGCACTCATCCGCTGTTTTGCCAAAGAAGAAGTAATCCGTCCATATATTAGCTACACCATTGTATAAACCGCAGCATTCAAAGTGTGAGAAAAAAATAGCGGCTTATAGTCTGTAAGTACAGTAATTTAGAAAAAAACTTATGATGGGCAAGTTGTTTTATATTTTCATTGCCAAGATGATTGTCCAACAAGAAAGTAATATGAGGCTCACACGAGTTTCTAATTTGGGTTGTCTATAAACCTAAAAGGATTCTCCCTGGTCTGAATACAGTATCTACTAAAAATCCCCACTCCCGTAAGATTTCGAAGCAACTTCTCTACCCATCTCTGCTCAACCCCGCTGAATATTTCTACCATGTGAACTAACTTGTCTCTCTATCTCCAGATTGTGATTGCGACTCCTGGTCGTCTCATTGACGTTTTGGAGAACCGTTATCTGGTCCTGAGCAGGTGCACATATGTGGTCTTGGACGAGGCCGACAGAATGATTGACATGGGCTTTGAACCTGATGTCCAGAAGATCCTAGAGTACATCCCAGTGACCAATCAGAAACCAGACACAGACGAAGCTGAGGACCCAGAGAAGATGATGGCCAACTTTGAGTCTGGGAAACACAAATACAGACAGGTAAAGATATTTCTCTGTGTGTCTCTTATATCTCCTTATTTTTATATTTTTGGTTAATATGACTTTTATTACTTATACAAGGACTTTCAAAAATCCAAATGTGAGGGGAATTGGGCATAATCTAGATGTAGTTTTTTATAGTTGTTCATTTTTGTAAAATGCTTGTGTCCTTGCAGACTGTCATGTTCACAGCCACCATGCCTCCAGCTGTGGAGAGACTGGCACGGAGTTACCTGCGACGCCCCGCTGTGGTGTACATCGGGTCTGCAGGCAAACCCCATGAGAGAGTTGAACAGAAGGTTCTGCTTATGGGAGAAGGAGAGAAAAGGTATACAAATACAATACATGTTATACTCATTGGCTGTGGCTGTGGTGTGCACTCTAAATCAGATTTTTTGAATTATAAGACTATTAAAATGGCAAGATATAGTCAGCAAAAGCATCTAGTTTCTTTATGATGATGATCCCTTTTAATACCTACATCGGTTTTGTGGTTTACATGCCATTTAAATAATGTCTAATGTCCAGTAATCAGACAGTCACTGTTGGGTGGGCAGTATGGCATAAAAATAAATAAAAAATAACACATTTCAAAGATCTTACTTGCTTCATGTTGCCTTAAGAGGCTTCTTTCTTGTGTTCAAATTGATTGATGAATTTTGCCACAATTTTAAAGTCTATGGACTCTTGACTTTCACAGGAAGAAGTTATTGGAAGTTTTGTCTCATGGTTTCGAGCCCCCAATCATTATTTTCGTCAACCAGAAGAAAGGTTGCGATGTGTTGGCTAAATCTCTGGAGAAGATGGGGGTAAGAAACTCTATACACATGTTCATTAGTATTTAATTATTTAAATGCATATGAATGCAGAGTCTAATGATTATTTTTCCCTATCTCAGTACAATGCATGTACACTTCACGGTGGAAAGGGCCAGGAGCAGAGAGAGTTTGCTCTGTCCAACCTCAAAGCTGGAGCCAAAGACATCCTGGTGGCCACTGACGTTGCTGGTCGTGGTATCGACATCCAGGATGTGTCCATGGTCATCAACTATGACATGGCCAAGAACATAGAAGGTGAGAGGCGCAGCTTTACATTGATTGTATTTAAAAGTACACTCTGTAACCTATGTAACATTTCCATGGAGACAAGCAGGTGGTGTACCCTCGACCAGAAAAGTTACTATAATCAGATATTGTTCCTCCTTTCTTATAATCTAATTCTTATTATATAGTTCTATGCAAAATCTGAATTGCAAAAATCATAAAATACCTGGCAACTCTGCCCCAGTTTCTCAATCACAAATTTCTCATGTATTTTCTCTCAGACTACATCCATCGTATCGGTCGTACGGGTCGTGCCGGTAAGAGTGGTGTTGCCATGACGTTCCTCACTAAAGAAGATTCTGCAGTTTTCTACGACCTCAAACAGGCCATTTTGGAGAGTCCAGTTTCTACCTGCCCCCCTGAGCTCGCCAACCACCCCGATGCCCAACACAAACCTGGCACCATCCTCACCAAGAAGAGGAGAGAGGAGACTATATTTGCATAATTCCCCTGTTGTTTTTCGTATATTTTTTAAATAAAGTGGATAAATGACCACATAAGGCCTGATTTTAAAGGTGCTCTATGTAACTTTTCGAATACAGGCTCTGATAACTGGTTGTCTGTATAAGACATAGTGCTTGGAATCTTCCAGAGTCAGGTGTTGAGCATATGTAGTTAACATTTATTCAATTATTATTGATTTATTTTATTTTTTTATTGGTCAAAATATTCCTTGGAAAACATGCATTGCATCTCCACATATGTGACCTGTAACTTGGCCTGATGGCATCACCAGGACTTATTTTATTGAATTACATGTGTCTTTATTGTGTACTAAAAGCATGCATTCTTACTCTAAGTTGGGTAGTAAACTGGTTACACTAATTTGGGCTTTTTGTCACTATTGAGATAGAGAGACAAGCAGGTAGTGGGGCCTTCATCAGAAAAGTTACATAGTACATCTTTAAATAATATGAGCCACAGCGGCCAGTGTAAGGCCTTTTTGTGTAAATTACTTGAAATTGCGAAACATTGACAAACTAGCAGCAGATTACACTTAAAGTGTGTAGACTTATCATTTTTAAGCGTACAAAAATGTAACTGTAATAAAATTTAAAGCTTTGTAAATTGTCATTGTTGAAAATGTGAAGTTCGTGAAAGTAGAAATGATTTTCAGTCTTTTCTTTGAGACCAATACACAATGATGCATCTTTTGTACTATTTGGAGCTCAACGGTCCCATTCACAAGTAAAAATGCCCATTCATTTTTCCCATAGAATGAATTATCAGATGTATGGAAACTGTACTTGCCTAATTAACTAATTAATGTAAATTTTATAAACGTCAACCATTTAAAATATTTAGCAAAATTTTATGTTTTAAGAATGTTTTTTTTTTTTTATACTAAAATAATCATCTCAATACAGGAATCTTTCAAAAAGTCTATGGGGAAAATTAATGGAAAATACATTGACAGATCCACACCAGGCTTTAAGTGGGCGGGATTGTGAAGCTCAAAAAAGAATACTTGACTGTTTCATAAGTACACAATATTGGCTAAATAGTTAAAGTGAAAGTGTTTAGTTGGTGAATAATAAACACAAAAGACCCAACCATTAAAAGTACATAAAATGTTATTTATTTTGTCATATTTTACTGAGCAGTGTAAATCTATTCTCAAATAGAAAGCATTCTATACAGCGTCAGGCATAAAACGTCTCATTTTTTTTTTTACACACTTACCATCTGTTTTGCTAAATAGAGGGAAGAGGCGTGTTGTGTCACGCTAGCACGCTGTGGTCTGGTGGATACATGGAGATTTAGTGCAGTTATTGCATTACAAAGCAACCATCCCAAAACAAAGTAGTGCAATAGATTTCTTTTTTCTAACTCACACAAAGGAAGTCCAGATGGTCTAAGGCGTTATTAAAGTCTTTTAATGTTCAGCTTAGTATTGCATAAAGAATAAAACATGAAACTAAACTAAAACGGTTGTAAAAATTGTGCTTCGTAAATTGAAAAACCCCAACTGCTTTACCAGTTGCTCAATTGGTCCACTTTTAAAAACGTAGTCTACTTAAATATAGTGAAATAAGCTCATTGGCTAAACTAAGACATGCGGGGCTTCAAGGATCTACTTGATAATAAATGATGAAAGTGCAGACCTCAGGGTGGAACTATTTTCTGTCGCTCTGTTAATAGGTTGGGCTCACATTCATGAATTTGATGGTATCATTTCTGATGGAGGACAAAAGTTTATTTAACTGGAAATTTCACTGAACTTTTTTGGGGTAATCAAATACTTTTGGGATTGTATTTTTGCCCTGATAGATGATGAATATAATTATGTACTCATTTCACTTTAGTTAATATGTGCTGCCAGAAAATGGTAGTGTGGATATTTATTAATAAAACAATTACAGAGATCTTGAATGGGAAATTCTACCTTCTGCTCTCAGTCTATACTGTAACTTTTCTTTTACACATTATGGCATTAAATGTGTTTCCATAGAGACAAGGTGGCAGTGTCCAGTAGTCCCTGCAACAGCTCAAATCTGTGAAGAGGTGAGCCTGTTTTTCCAAGGTATTTTAGCAACAAAAACACCAAATTGAATAAATACAACATAGATATATTTTATGCCAAACTGTGAACATTTCTGGCAAAGCAATAACCTTGCCATGGAAGCAACCAAATGGCAAACCCTACATGTCTTTAAACTATAGAAGTTTAGAACAACATCTTGTGAACCCAACCTACCAACCCACCCTACAACCAACCAGCTGTTCTTGAGGTTAATTGGTCAAACAATGCGACCTGTCTTTAGTATAGTTTTAGAGTGAATAGCCCCAAAGACAAGACTATCACTACAAGACAACATGGAGAATCAGGATCAATGCATTACTAAAATACTTAACTGGAAAAAGAAACAACCAGGTTTCATGCAACACTTGCATAGATTTTTTCATTTTTTTAAATCATGCTTTTTTTTCAAAATATATTCAACACTAAATAGAGATTCCTGTGTGACATGGAAGCAGTTAACCATTCTTTCCTCACTGTTTCATTCATATAGTGTCAATAACAAACTAACTTCATTCTTCTTTGTGGGCTTATGGAGAAGGGATGAGCTGATGTAGGTGCTACTGCTGAAGTCATATGAAGGACCACCACTAGGTGGCACAGCTAGGCCTGTCACAATAATTACAGTACTATTCAAAAATGACTGACTTTGGGGTGTTGATCACATGCACTTTAAATTCCACTAGTGTGAACTTGTGCTGCATCATGATCTTAATAATTAACACTGAACACTAATTAAGAGTCATCGTTTCATTGCGCTATTTATTTATGCAGCTCTTGTTTTTAAAAATATGGTTTTGGTAATTTAGAAAACTTTTTACTATTTTTAAACATGCTTTAAGGTTACAGTCTGAGGTGGGACCAAATCCTTTTTTTTGCAAGTCTCATGTCAAAGAACGGTAAGTCAAGTCCCAATTTTTGCTTGTTAAAATAAACTATAGAATACAACTATTTTTGCATTTTATCTGACGTTTTAAACCAATGGAGTAGCAGAGAGGGACATGTTCCAGTTTGTCCCTGTTCATGAAGCCCTGAAAGAATATCCACTATCCTAAATATCCTAAATGTGCACTGAGTTGTGTCAGTGCTCCAAATCAAGTCGACTCTCAGCTCATCATAATATGACTCAAGCCCACCTGAGTCCAAGTCACAGCTTTCAAATCGACACCTATCATTACAGTACAATCTGCATAAAGTGGTCTACAATATTATTGTTTACTTCAATACATTTAAAATGTGCGATCTGGACAGGCCTAGATGCAGTACATTTTTTCTTGTTTACATGAAATGCCCAGTGATGTGAGTTTGATGATGGACACCTGAGGATCTGTCTTGATAAAACCTAACTAGGGTGCATTGACTGAGCTCACACATACCACATCAAAACTAGGACTGAACCTGCAGCAGACCTGGACTAAACCAGGACTGGAACAGGACCACACCAGGACAAGTGTGAACAGTGCACCGTAAATAATTCTCACTGTTTAAATGCGGTTTACTTCAATATGTAAAAACAAGTTTGATAATCCTATGGTTCACTTCAGTGTGAGACCCGAGATGCTACAGTGCGTAACATGCTACAGTGGGTTTGGGTGGAGACTTGAGATGAGAGGTGGGGAGTGAGGGGACAGGTGGAGGTGCAAAGGCATGCAAGCGTATACATTCTCTGAAGCCTCATAGACGAGCTGTGTGCTTGGTTTACAGTACAATATGCAAAGTCAAATATACAGTGTGAAAAGTAGAAGGGGGTGATATACGGTCTACAACAGTGCTTCTCAAAGTGCACTATGTCGTTTTTCTGATGGAGGGTCCACTTCCTGTTTGTCTTCTTTGAGTTGTTACTGCTTTGCCTGGAATGTCCCACAGTATGACCTGTCTACTGCCACTCAAAGTAAGAATACATGTTGCTTGCATGATTTTTGAGCAAACGCTACACTATGGAACATTCCAGGCTAAGCATCAACAAGCAGGTACCGGGTCCCCATCAGAAAAGTTACACAGTGTGCCAATGATTTCATATATTTTGATATTTTCTATTTTCTTGTCCTCAACAAAACTTTCTTTTTCAATCAAATTTGTGTAATAAATACTGCAAATATGTACTGCATCAGTTTGTCAAGAGGGTAATACACGTGCTATTATTATTATCACATAGATGATATATCACCCACCCCTAAACATTGTAAAGTATATTTAGATTGACAGAATAATGTGACATAAGTAATGCATGTAAACTAGAAACACTCCCTTCTTAGACGAGTACATTCTGTGTGGCCAGTTCAGATTTAGAGGTGTTTTATGTGATTGTGCAACAGCAAAGACAAAGGAGACACTGACATTGTACTGCAGCTCCACCAGAGGGCGCTCCGTTCACTGTGCCATTAAAAATGTCTTTTAAGAATCACTCCAAATGCATCAACGAAATAGAATGCATTCACGACATGACAAAAATGTATGTTTGTCTAATGTATCATTTCAGATGGAGGGGCCGATCCACGTCTTTCATTTTTTTTATCTTTTGTGCAATATTTTGAGGGTGATTTCCCATTTAAAAGATATTATATTTTATTTAAAATGATTAATTGCTATAACAACTGTATGGCCACCTCTCATGTTCTTTGAGTGAAAGGCACATTACATTTTTCCTTGCCTTTTATTAATTCTAAGACACCTGGTTGAAACTTATTTAAATTTGTGGTTTCAAAGCTTTTAAACTGAGAATAAATTTGCATGTGGCACCACTTTTAACTTTTTTATGTGGATAGGCCCTGTAATTACAGAGATATTAACCATAACCCAGGTCATATCCTGTGCATCAGATTTAAATAATGGAAAATTGATAATGTTATGACGTGAACGCAACCCAATAAAGTAGCAATGACAAAGACCATGTCCCATTCAGTATGTACATTGTAATGCATTACTATATCCCATACATGGATTCAACAGTTAACATTCCCACAATATGTTATCTGTAAGATCATTCAGCTCCTGTACTGATATTAATGTGCAAATTGTCCTAAAATAATTGTATTCTTTCATGCAATAGTAAAGAGAAAAGTCTAAGGAGTTTTAAGGCCAGAAGAGACATCCTATACGACAGAGAAACCGTAGGCCGAGCAGCTAAAGTTTGTGTTTGGCTGTTACTTTAGCTTTAGCCTGAACCCTTTCCACTGCAGAGGTGACTAGCCCTGTTTAACACAATCTCAATGACTATGGAGGCCATTGGTCACTACATTCCTGCAATTTACCCTGCAAAAACTACTATCTTACATAAAGGAAAATTGTTTGAATTAAAGGTTCACTATGTCACTTTTCTAGGAGATGCGCAAACGGTTTGTCTCTATAGATGCATTATTGCTTTGCCTGAACATTTCCACAGTATGGCATTATACATATATCCATCTTTTACTTCACTTACAGGCTAGTGATTGGTCTTGGTTGCATCGCCTGTCTTGGATAATAATACTTTTAATGCTGTAAACTGTGGAACATTCCAGGCAAAGCAATAACATCTCCACAGAGAGAAGAGCTACACAGTGCACCTTTAAGACGAGCCTATATATCTTGTTTTGAATCCATATTGGTCAGTTACAATATGAAAAAAGAAAACTAAATCTTGTTGTTCTTTAAAGATGAGGGAAAAATCTATACCGTAATACATTTAGAACAAATTTGGATTTGCTAGAAATTGTTTAAAAAAAAAAAAAAAAAAAAGGTTCT
>KN489540.1:27569-44421 GCA_000787155.1 Scartelaos histophorus
TTGATTGATTTACTGAAAATCTAGTCAGAATCTCTTTCTAGATTTAATTCAAGCAATTTTAATTTATTTAAAAATGCACTATGTAAATTGTCTGGTGGAGAACCTGCCAGCTGTTTGTCTTAATTGAGATGTTGTTGCTTTGAATGCAATGTTCTACTGTATTGCATTAAACTTATCAGCCTCAGCCTACAGAGAATCAGGTGATGCACTTCGCTAAGTTACAGGTCAAATCTGTGGATTTGATGTTTTCTCAAGACAAGAACTTATCTGTTACTGAATATGCAAGACAGTTAAAACGGAATGCCATACAGGATAGATTTAGTGTTTAACATGGAACAATCCAGATAAAACAACCTTTACATGGAAACAAGCAGGTTACTGACCACCACCAGAAAAGTTACATGGTGCACCTTTAAGACTGTCATTTTTTCAGTGTAATAAAACCAGGGGGTGTGGGAGATTGGTCTGAAATGCTAAGATAACATAAGCCTACAGTTGGTGGGCACTGGCTAACATTTGGCCTTGAGTCCGAGGGAGGAGGGGGTCAGTAGTTATCTCGGGGCCACGGGCGGCTGCGTTGCCGTGGGTTTCTCGGGTTGGTGTCCCGTTGGAGCAGCCTGTCCTGGGACTCATGCCTATTGGTGCTGTGGTCGCCCCCCGGAGTGTTGCCGCGGTGATGGGGGTAGTCCCTGTAAGTGTGGGCGTGGCACGGCGACCCAAACTCCCCCTCCTGCTCCTCCCTCTCTCCGCGGGACAGGGAGTCGCTGGCCTCATCCGAAGGCATGAGACTGTCCTGCTCCAGAGGTGAGTGGGCCTCCTCTGCCCCCTCTTCCTCCTCTACCTCCTCCTCCTCCAGCTCCACCTCCTCACAGGGCTGTGGAGGGGTGGGGCTCTGGTTCTGCAGGTACAACAGGCAGCTTTATTCAATAGAAAATGGCAATACAATACAACAATTGTGTTCATTTAGTCGACTAAAATACGATAACAATATGGTAGAATATGATTTTTGATGACTAAATTGAAATAAAAGCAAAATGAAAAAGTGATCAGTACAAGTACCAAAAAATACTAAATTGGCCTTTGGGATTAATAAAGTTTTTGATTGATAGATTGCTAAAAAATATGACTCAAATTTCATCCATTTTTTTAAAACTAATACTATGACTGAAAAGCAGATATTTTTATCAACTTAAGGTTTTCAGACTGGACTGTATATGCACTCAGTCTCCATGGTACATGCCTTTACATAAAGCAGTACAATAACATTCATCATAATTGATCAAACTATTATGTATTTAGCCGACTAAATGAACATGCAATTTCCTTGACTAAAACTAAAAATAGCTTAAGGTAAAAATCTAAATCTACATTTCTGGTCAAACTGCAAACACTGCGTGTGACTACCACCTGTCATGACTGTATCTGTCTGTTATGTATCAGAATTATACATAACACAGATGTCTTCCCCATGACAAACACTTTTCAAACACCAAACTCACATAGAACAGACAGCACACAAAAGAATACAACCTACACAGGAAATACTTTAATCCTAACTTATGTTAGTTACAGAGAGTTTCCTAAGTCGCCCAGGCGGGCTCCAGCAAAAAGGTTAAAATTAGCTACTGGACTATGTTTGAAAACAATACACTCCATACTCCAGGGGCTGGTGATACTGATAAAAAGATTTTTTCCTCACAATTTTGTAGTAGTATACTACTATAGTAGTATATAATAGGATATTTTTAACTGTTTGCAGCAGTGCATTTTGCTATAAAACGTAAGGTTTTGTGACTGTAACAATTCAGAATGAATTGTGCTGCTCAGTCTGTGATGTAATCAAGCAGAGGAAGGGCGTTTGGCATCAGAGCTAAAACTGTTCAAACTGTGTCCAGGCCTAATTTTAAAAAATAAAGATAATATTTTAACTTGGGAAGAAAACTTAAATGTGCACTATATAACCTTTCTGGTGCAGGGTCTGCCACCTGATTGTCTCCATGTTATTGCTTTGCCTGGAATGTCCCACAGTATAAACTTATGAATGCCATACTGTGGAACATCCTCGGCAAAGCAAATGTATCTCTATGGAGACAAGCACGTGGCGACCCATCCATCAGGACAGCGACATAGTGCACCTTAAAATGTCAAAGTGTACTTTTTTAAAATGGTTAGTTCTCCTCTAACTTTCTTCACAAGCAAGAAGAAGCAGCCTGGCTGGCACAAGATACACCGTTTACCCAAGTGCTAAACTAAAGCTTGAACGTCATTCTCATTCAAGGCTGCAGTTGGAAATTATTTGTGTAGCATGCGGTGAAAAGGCATCACCAACAAAAACAAACCAGAGTCAAGTTTATACTTTTTTGCTCCACTGTGCAAAAAAGTGAATCAATACATTTAGGCTTTTAGGTATGTTAAACGTGAAGTTGTGATGCAATAGAAAACATGTCACTGTAGGATATTGTAAAAAAAAAAATAAGGAAAAATGTTTTTTTTTACCAATGCTGTAAACAACAGTGATCTGGTGGCATAGTTAAAGGTCCTATATTACACAAAATTGACTCCTGGGAGCTTTTAGCCATGTTATAATGTTGTTACCTCATTAAAAACCTGGACTTGTGTTTTGTTTCATTCACACATTTGAACAATCCTTCATTATTAGTCTGTCTACATCTCCAAAGCTCAAAATGCTCTTTTCCAGCTGTTAAATGTGCGAATGGAACAAAACAAAACTCCATGTTTGTTTTTGATGAAACAACATTATAGCATAGACCAGAAAATAGCGTAATATGGGCCCTTTAACGTTTATACAGAAAGGGTGTAAACAAATATACATATAAACCCTACTACTCACCCCAAAGTTTAAGCGATCATTCAATTAATTCCTGTGTTTCAGAAAACTGCAAAAATGTCAGTCATGGATGAGTGAGGACAGACACACAACTGGAGACAATCAAATCAAAACACAAGGTGAAAATGGCGAGAGCTGCAGAGACACTGACAACGGACAGCATTTCAGAACAAATATCAACCCTATAAGGTATCTTTTAATTACAAATTTATAACACAGAGTCCAGTGGCTCACCTGGAGGCTGGAGAGGGCAGAGGGCGGGGTCATGAGGCTCTGCTCTAACAGTGGGTTGAGGGGGGTAGAGCCCGGGAGGTGAGTGGCGCGCCAGTACACCTCTAGATACTCAGCCAAGTGCTCACATGCATCCTCGAGCTGGTTCTCATCCAGAATGACATCAAACATATCCTGCAATGGGAAAGTTAGTTTGATATTATAACACCGCAAGCTGAATTCTCATGAGATTTAGGAATTCACAAACTCTCATGTCCAAAGGCTCCTCTACAATCAGAGTAGAGGAAAACTCAAAGTTGGCAGTGTATGAGCTTTTTAAACACATTTAGTTAAACCGGTTTAGTAAGATTTGTAGTACTCACAGGGGGGCACTGAGAGAGTTTGTCTGCAGCCATCATCTGCACATTCAGGTGTTTGCTCTGAGACTTCCCTCTGGATTTGACTAGCCTCTGGAGCACCTGAAACAACAATGAAGAGGCTCAATAAAAACAAAATGATTATAAATGAAATAATATCCTAAACTAGGTGTATGTTTGTGGTACCTTTGGAGAGGACACCTTGACATAGACGATGATGGGAGCTAAGGAGGTTTTGGCGAGCTGTGCCGGGTGGTTAATTGTATCTGCATCCAAAACCACCAACTGCAATGTTTTGGCCAATTCAAATATCCTCTCAATCTCACTTTGAACTTCCGCTAGAGAAACAAAAATTACCTTTATTTTCTGACATTTTTCATAGTAATGCTCCATATGTCTGTTTTGTTATTTGTTGCTTTACCAATTAATGAAATACAGTCCCCTCATTTTAACAGGTTTTCAAATTACTGATCATAACAATTAAAGTATTTACACATCTTATATATACTTATGCTTAATAATAGTATAAGCCTCTACTGGGCTTCTGTCCAGGGCACTAGCTTCATTCAACAGAATAAATACTGTAAAACTGTCGCAAATGTTACCTAGACTGGAGCGTGTATTGGACCTCTCCATTATGGGCCTTTTGTTGAGGACAGATCTTTTGGCTAAAGACAGGTCGGCAGTAACTCGTGTGATTGAGATCCTACAAACATCACAGAAGTGCAATAAATAATAAAATGTAGGTTATAGTCAAAATGTTCGTATGCTAGATTTTCACTTACCTGCCCTCAAATCTATGTTTTAGGAAGTCAAATAGGGCTTTCTGCATCATGTCTGTCACCTAAAAGTCAATGTAAAATAAATATATTTATGAATATAGATACATTAAATATCTCTTATAGTTATAATATAAAGAAATACAATGAAACCACATTTAGTGTCCAGTTGAGATCTGGACTACTGCTTTCTGAAGTAAAGTAAAATGGAATAATGTGCCCAGAAAGCAACAAAAAAGCAATTTTATTTAAAATGTATTTCTACAGGAATGTTATAAATATAGTATAGTATAGTATAGTATAGTAATATATAGTCCCTCCCTCCTGTGGGCTCACCACCTGCAGAGGGGTTCATAGGGTCTGGGTCTGGTGCATAGTGTAATGGGCAGCATGCTGCCCCCGCGACCCAGCCGGATTTAAGCGGGAGAAGATGGATGGATGGATGGATGTTATAAATATATAACTTTCATAATTTTAACTAAATTTTTCCCATGTGTTTGAGCAAAATGTGTGTTGCCCCAGTAAAGATATATTGTATAAGTAGCTCTTGAGGTCAAAATAAATCTGCTGTAAGTTGTTAGCATATCATTAAAAGGCCTTTTCTTGTCAGATAATCAGGAAGTGCATGTTAGCATGTTAATTGTTGTGATCTCTGAAAGTTGTGAAAAGCGCTTATAAACTCACTGCAGATAATAATTAGGATTAAAATAAGTGAGCAATAACTTTGGACCAGAACAAATTGTAAAATGAATTAGTTCTGTTTTTTCACATTTTAAGCAGAAATTCAATTATAGCATCTTTAAGAACCTCAACAATATCGACTTGGTTGAGCTAGAAAAAACCTGACCGAAGCTTCCACATCCATAAGTCCTAAGTCCTCTGTCAATGTCATGTCCCCAGTACTGACAATGTTTAATGTGCAGGTGAAAATATGGACAGTCTGACCTCATAGCCCTTCAGAGACGGTCCCACGAGAACCACCGGCCTCATGGAGGGCACCACGTCGTACGGAGGGACATGTTCCTGCCCAAAATAGAGGAGAAGACAGGGACAAACAAGCGGCAGGTGTGAGAGAGGACAGGGGGAATATGATCAGATAAAAATGAACTTCAATAATCCTGTTTTAAGATAGACCTACCTGTTTTTGCTTCAGTTTAGCTTGTGAAAACAACACAAATCATTTACCATACAAAAACACAATTCTATGTGTAAAAATGTATCCTAGAGGAGATGTGTGTGATACTTACTTTCACCTGCAGATGGCGGTGTGGTTCTCCAGTTTCCTGTTACCATGTCCCCTAAACTAGAAGAGTTACCTCCTGACTTTCTGCAGAAGAAGACACACATGAGATGGACTAAACCAGGACCAAAACAGCAGCAGCTGAACTTGCACAAACTATTGAAAATGTGACTAAACTGGGTCAAAACGAGAACAAAATCAGATGCAGACTTTAAACTAATTCAGTGAAAATGGACTAAATCAGAACTAACCCAGGACTAAATCAGGACTAGACCAGAGGTAACCCAGAACTAAATCTGGGACTAAATCAGGACTTTAGTTTATGTAACTCAAGATTATCCAACTTTGATTGATTTACTAAGGAAAGATTGAAAAATTATCCAAAGTTGAGTAAAAAAAAACCCTGAAAACAAAATAATACAATTTTATCCTTACTAGTCTGATCTAGCCCTATGTAAACCTGGACTAAAACATTGGCCCTACTATTTTAATTGCCTGGCCAGCCAAAGTCACAAAGGAAGTAGAAGAAACTGGTTGGCAGCCATTTTAAAAGTGTTGTTTGGGTTCCTCAGCTTTACCTCTGTTTCTGCTCCTGTTTGAGTCTCATGGCCTCGAGTCGCAGAGGGCTGGGGATAAAGGTGATGTCTGCTCCCTCCTTCACCAAACGGCCAATCCACCAGTCATTATTGTACTTCTGTGGATTTAGCACAGTACAGGACACAGTTAAAAAGGGGAGTGCAATTCCATTTCAAATACCTTTTCCAACACCATACTATTACTTCTACTTGGTAATATTGTTTTTTAAGCAGTATATAACTTTGTAGTGTCCTTACTGTGAGTGGGAATGCTTCAAAGTCTTGAGGAGGGCCTCCTCCTGGTTCAGTCCACGGAAATGCTGTTCGTTTGGCTTTAATCTTTCCTATATATGACTTTCCTGGTATAAAACTAATCTATCTAAATGGAGATTGTTCAAAAGTGCTTTCTATTTCCATGGAATCATGTAGATGATATGCTGGGAATGTTCCTCAGGATGGCATTCAATTTATCTATTCATAAACCTATTCAGTTATGTGTTGCTCAAAAATGCCTTGACAGACGTTCATTCTTACTGTGAGTGGGGCCACTTCTCCATAGATCTGACCTGTAATTTGGCTTTAACTTGTTTATACTTTGGAACATTCCAGGCAGATCAATAACATCTCAATAGAGACAAGCATGTAGCAGAGCCACCAGCAAAAACATTACTCAGTGCATCTTTAAATCCGTCCGTCCGTCCGTCTTCTCCCGCTTAATCCGGCTGGGTCGCGGGGGCAGCACGCTGCCCATTACACTCTCCTCCAGACCCAGACCCTATGAACCCCTCTGCAGGTGGTGAGCCCCAAAATTGACTGCAGCTCCCTGGACTGGTTCCTGTTCATAGGGTGTTGTAAACTGTTCATAGGGTGTTGCATGTTTTTGGGTGATGGGGGATGTGAGTGGGGCCACTTGAAACCCATCCAGACACGGGGAGGAAACATGCAAACTCCACACAGAAAGGCCCGGGCGACCCGGGGATCGAACCCGCAACCTTCTTGCTATGTGGCAGAGCTGTTGCCACTCAGACACCGTGCCGCATCTTTAAATACTGTATTTAAATACTCTTACAATAAGATCAATCAGTCTAAGCAGAGGGCACTTCCTCCTCTTCTTCCTGCTCCTCTTTATCACTCACCTCTTTAATGTGCAGAAAGTCTTTGGCATCAAAATTGACTGCAGCTCCCTGGACGGGACAGTCCTCATCCAGAGCTCCACAGTAGCTCACATTGGTCTTCACTGCAAACGCTACAGGTTTGGACTGAGACAGACAAGAAGTCGAAACAGCATGAGAAAGTGTCACATTAGAAAGGCTAGCAGCATTGATGATAACTGGTCCTGGTGTTTAATGATGAATCAATGGTTGAATCTTTCAACTATGTAAGGAGATAACATTTTTCATGTCATTTTAATTGTGAGATACACTGTATGCATATTTTTCAAATCAGGATTCAGTTTGCTATCACCAAGATTGCCTGCTTTTCAGAACATTTTTGAAGCTACACAACAGGGTTAGGCGATTTGAAAACAATACTGTATTATATTCTATGCCCTGAATATGATTTGGTGGTTGCCATCCAAGTAGTCATTTTGATTCAGTAATGATTAATCCTTCAGCCGTAAGACTCATGGTGAACAGTCTGTTCTCTAGTCAAACTCAGACATGAGGCACGTGAGCAGTGCACCTTCGCTCTGTCGAGCTGCAGCTGGGCCTGGCGCTCGGCTTCGCGCCGATACGCCTCGCGGTCCTCCTCGGCTGACAGGTCTGAGTCTGACGGGCGACTGGTGTACGAATCAGCAGAGCCCTGGAAACACACGGGAGAGAAAGAAATCACAATTAATAATAAAGAAAATACAAAATTGCATCTTAGAAATTTAGTTAACCATATAAGACATGAAAATGACTCGGCTCTTGGATGAGAATATATGGGGAAAAAACATCACTGATTGTTCACAATACAATCTGCATCACAATTAGCTTTAATGCCACACATGCAATGCTAAAATGGATAGATTTGTATTCCACGTCCCATTTCACACAATAATCACACATCATTCTTGTATATCATCATTCTTCTCAGTTCTTCCAGCAAATGTGATTAGTTTAGTGATTTAACTAAAAATATTAAGAGACATTTCAGCATGCATTTCTGGCGAACCCCCTTCCCCCAGAAAAGTTACACAGTGCACCTTTAACTACCTGCCGCCTTTACAATGTTACTAACGGCAACCATTTGATTGTGCTTAATCTGTACATCTCGGCGCCCTAGTTTTTACAGGTGTTAGTGCAAATATATGCCTCTGTGCTCATACGCTCAAAACAATACTCCCCTCTCTCCCACAGCAACGTCTTTTTCTGCAACACCAAATATAGCACCAAAGAGACACGGCTTCCTCCTCTCCTCCTCTGGCCCCAATCCATCCCCCACAGTGCAGAGCGTTCACATCCACTACTGCCTGTTTATTCTCCAAGGACATTTCCTCATTAGCAAAATATATGCTACTGCTATCATTATTCACAGTGGAAGGACGCATTATTCACAGGACGTCAAGTGCAGGATTCAACAAACACCTTTACACGGAGTATAGGGGAGGCGCAATGTCAAATGTTTGTGTTAGGAATTATTGAGGAAGAAACATGAACATTGTATGATTATAGACAATGTCTGTTGATAATTATTATATATCAAACTAAATCAAATGAACTGAAAGCTGCAATAACATTTTATTTCTGAATATAAATAAAACGGGTAACTGTCACCTTTTATTGTTTTTCTGTCTAATTTCTAATTTTTAAAATTTTAATGCACTGAAGTGTGTAATTAGTTAGTTTCAATTTCGTCTTTGGATGCTGCTCTGAGTCTCTTGAGTTTGCTCCCTGTGCTAAGACTCTCTTACTTCAGAGCACTATCATAACACAATCAGCACGCATACCCCCTAATTAAACTACTGCACATTGCATCAGGTTTGTGAAGTTGTAGAGCATTGTTTTGTATCATGCTTCTGTATATTGGATAAAAATGGCTCTGCAGCAGCTCGGGTGACGTACACTCGTGGGGTGAGCCATGATAGAGCCTCCATGGGCGCTCAGCAACTCATCGTGTAACTTTTTTGCTGGTAAAGTTAAATATTCATAAAGAGAAAGTGCTCATTATGTAGTTTTCACAAGTGGGACCTGTTCTGAAATCAACTTTTGGTCATCCATCTTACAATACACACACACTCACTCTCAAGGACCAATTAGAAAACATACATAGCTCCTTATAGCTTACACACACAGTACAGTAATGTTACTAAATTAACACTTGCATTTTAACAAAGAAGTTGACGGCAATTTCAATGGACCACAAGGATAATAACAGGGTTTTTCCTAAATAAAGCTTAAATAAAACAATTTAAAATCTATATTTCAAAGACGTTTGGCAAGAAACACTAAATATCAGATTATAAAAGTTTATCAGTATTAGGCCCGTAGTTGACTTGAGAAATCCTTGGCCGACTAAAGACATTTCCTGTGCAACGGTTAATGAACCAAAAGTGGGTGAGGCATGGCACTGTCAAAAGCTCACAAAATTATTACGATTTAATGCCACAACTGCTCTACACAGTGAATGTAAAGGCAAATAAAACTGTCCAGTTACTTCAAAAACCCGTCCATACCTTCTCCTTTCTGCTGTGTTCCCTTATAAAAATAATAAAGTATTAACAATCTTCAGCTCAAATAATAAGAGTTCCCCACTAATACAAAAAAGTATCACGGTAAATACTGAGCATCAAAAATTGTTGTCCCCGTGAATCTTTTGTAGAATTAGTCTTCTGTAATAGAATATTACTGTACCAGATTTACACAGTTGTCACGAAACATGATTATAATGCTGTCTCATGGTTTAGTGTTGGAATGAGAGGGTGAAATAGATGTGGCCAGATAAGGTTATGTGGAGGAAGAGATCAGATTGTACCATAATAAAATGCAGAGGAGAAGCAGAGACTAATGGTGATGTCACTCCAGACTCCAGATAAAGGCGCAATGTTCTTGGTTATATTAAATTCAGTCTCATGGTCGAGTATTATATTTAACTTCATGGTGCAATAGTTTTTGATAGGTACAATCGTTGGGAGACTATTCTAGAAAGCTGTTTTTTTGGTCATTATTCGCAGGACTAAAATCTATTAATACTTTCTTCACGTCGGGTGCATCAAACCAACAAAGGATCAAGGTCTATGTAGTTTTACTTGAAATTTTTACCACTCTGCTGCAACCTCCTGTTTGTTTCCATGGGAATGATGTTCTATTGGCTGTAATATTCCACAGTATGGCATCTATTTCCATGGAGAATGTTCCTTTCATTTATCACATTATTTTCTGCATAGACACTTCAAACATTTAGCATGATGACAGGCCTAATAAAGGAGTAAATGCATACAAAAAATTAGGCCTACACGATTCTGGAGAAATTTAACTACAGTAATTAAGTATCGACTTTCAATTTGGAATATATATGTTTAAAAAATAGAATTCAGTTTTTCAGTGCTCATTAAACCAACTCCAGGAGAAAGACTGAAGAAATATTAACTGATAATACAATATGATTAGTTAGTAACATTCCAAACACGAGTCAATAAAGACAGAGTATTTTGTGGTTGTATTTTGAAGACGACATCCTAAATCATTCCAACCTTTGCGATGTGATTATTGCACCAACTCAAAGTGCAATTTCGATTCGATAAGGATTCATTGCACAGCCGTCTATAAAGTGTTAATCTGCAACAGGTTTAACAGGCTCCTGCCCCCCGTTCTGAGTGAAGAGTATTTTTACATCCTTTAAAATGACTGTTGCCTGTGAAGTGTGATGTCTTATTTGTCAGAGCTGCTGTTGCTGTCTGGAGGGCTCCGTTTAATTATGTGCTCCGTATTCTTTATGTGTGATTATTCTCCACACTCCAGCACTGATGGCCTCCTCTCCACAGGGAGGAGCCGCTGCAGCAAACTGTGTCATCCAGTGTGTCCCAGAGGCTCTGCTGCGGGACCAAACATATGGGGTTTTTACAGCCGCTTTCAGAGCATATGTTATATGGGATTTGCATTTCAAATTCAATCGCTTGGCTTCTCAGGAAAGCAGTGGTCATAAATGTTCCAGCTACAACATTATACATGGCAGATGAAAGCTCATTCTAAATAGTGATTGGTGGAGCTCTATGATTAAAATGTTAACGATTGTACTTGACAACTTGCAATAATGAGAGTAAAATTTATACTACACCTGATACTTAAGCTAGATGCTTATTTGACCAGGTATTACACAGGAGAATAGGTTTTGAATGGTTTTGATCTAAATAAAAGGAATTTATATAAGACCACCTGTTATTATTGTATTAGAATAATTACATTTTACAATAGTTATATTATTGTTATTGTAATATTCCACAGAATGGCATTCAAGGTCATATATAACACAAAATTGACTCTTGTAAACCATGTTATAATATTTTACCTCCTAAAAACATGTCCAGAGTTGTGTTTTGTTTCATTCACACATCTTTGAGTAATCCTTTATTATTAGTCTATCTACACCTCCAAAGCTCAAAATGCTCTGTTCCAACTTGTGGAAGTGGCAGATTTTGTGCTAAAAACTACCGTTTACCTTTTTGTTAAGTAGATATTGGACATTCCTGTACAGAAATCATCCAGATGATTGTAGTGAATGAAACAAAACATTGTACTTCAGGTATATTTATAAGGAAAGAACATTATAACATAGATCAGAAAATATCTATGGCCTTTACACTATACACACAATTTACACTACACACAATATGGATGTAAGTATTACTACTGTGAAACATTCAAGGCAAACAAATGACATGGGGACAAACAGGTAGCAGACCCCTCACCACAAATGTAACACAGTGCATCTATAACTAACACACAGGTTGTCAAGTATCAACCAGAAAAGTACTTAACTATTCCTGGCCATTCCATATAAACATCTTACTTCTTTGAGCAACAGCAGTAAAATACTGTATCTCTTTCCTACTGAAAAACAAGCTGCACATGACACCAAAACGAAATACAGTGGCCAAATATTCCATTTTCAAAAATGTTCAATAAACGGTGAGCTCATAATTCAGAGTCAGCAACTTTCACACACACGCACACGCACACGCACACGCACACGCACATGCACACACACACACACACACACACACACACACAGCTCCACTGAACAAAGACCACACCTCACTGTGCTGCTGTTATCCCAATATCAAAACAGGATCAGGCTCTAGTAACTAAGACATTCATGTTTGACTAAAGACGTGTCCTGATTAATCGACTGTTGTCCCATAAAAATCCTTAAAATCTAAATAAAATGATTAGTCCACTAATTCTGGTGGACTAAGACACCACTGACTAAATGACTATTTCATCAGTTTTTGTTTTTTTTTGGGGGTGGTCACCTTTCCACAGATCTGACCTGTAACTTTCATCACTTACTTGTTACCATGGAGATAGATTTTAATTCCATAACATGGGACATTTTTGACAAACATGGACCCTATCTCTATGGAGACAAGTAAGTGGCTTTGGACAATCTTATAGTCACGAGCAGCAAACACTATGGCTGAGACATTAGGCATAGTAATGAATGCTGTTAATTAATGTCTCCATGCGATCACTTGCTCCCAAATGCATGAAAGACGAGGTATTTTACTTCTGTGTGGTGTTGACAGCTAACACAAAACACATATACATGAGCATGTTACCTTTTATTGTTTTGAGAGATCACTAAAATACTCTAACATGCAGGGATGACATCTAAACCCATTCATGTTTTTGATGAGGGAACAACAAAGCTCAACAACAAAAAAATCGATTGCGGTTATTACCCTCTTGTAACTCCACACATTAAAATCAAATGTATACAGTATGTGCTATTTTTAGCAGATAACAATCTCATTTCTTTGATAAAAGTTCAAGACCATCAATAGTTTCGAGAGTTTCTGAAGGACATTGTTGTGACTTTTCTGACAAAGATTACAATTAGATTTACAATGCATTTTACAACAGCAATATTTAGTTCATAGCTCATGTTTTAAAGGTCTTGTATTGCACTAAATTGATTTGCTTGAATTGTTATCTCATCAGAAACTTTCATCTACATTTGTTTGAGTAATTCTTTATTATTAGTCTCTTTATATCTCCACAGCTGTATTTTTCCAAGTTAAAAGCCACATTTTACCCCAGTTCAATAGACAATTCCTGTAATCCAAATTATTCTAGTGGAACTGTATGGAGTTTAAAAACACAGTGGAGCACATCACAAGGTGTATGTGTTTTCTTATTAATAAAATAACACAGCCTAAATATGCAGGTACTTGTTAAACATGTGGGAATGAAGCAAAACACAACTCCAGGTCCGTTTGTGGTGAGGAAACAACATTATAACATAGATGGTAAAATAGCGTAATCTGAACCCTTTAAAAGAATACTGCAACATTCACACCAGCTAATCTAATGCAAAGGATTCTATGCATTCAGGACACTTAAACTACAAGCAGGTCCAGTCTAACAATAAGACAAGATCCCATGAAGATATTTTAGCTCTCCGCAGAGGACATTAGAGTACGAAAATAACTGCAGCAACCATTCAAACTGCGATTTCAATACAATGTTCATTTATCATCCAGCCCTAGTTTGGAGGCAAGCTTAGGGAGACAAAGGCTTTCCAAAAATAGAAACCTTGCCAATACAAAGAACAGGAGAAGACACTAGAAGAACATGTGTGCGCGTCTGAATCCTTGGTACTTACTTGATAAATTGGATGCGGCCGTGTTGCTCCGTATGCTACATGCTGAATGCAGACCTGTTATGTCGTGTCCCATTCCTCACCGGAGCCACCGGCGAAAGCCCCTTGCTACAACCCCAACTCATGCTATCCTGCTACAAAAACAATCCAAGCTGACATCAATTCCTTCAAAAAGTCCACCTCACATTGCTGACTTCATAGGACTGCATATGCAAATGTAGCAGTAGCACCTTAAAAAACGTCCTCCTCGTGTTTCTTTAATCCCAAGGAAGCATGTGGTAGGTTCTATCTGTGAAATACATCTAGACTTATGGCAGTGCACAGCTTATTGTATCGTGCTGCAGAAATGAGTCATACTCCAGTGCTCCTCCGATAGACACCCCACCCTATCACACCAACCATCAACTCTGGAGCCTCCCAAATGAGAGGGACACTACAGAGCTGCCAATCTACCACTAACACATGCAATACTGAGTAACAAGGTTGGTGGTTTGAATTACGTTAAAGGGCCCCTATTACGCTATTTTATAATTTGCTGAAAATGTTGAAACAAACCTGGTTGTGTTTCGTTTTATTCACACTTGTTTAGCACGGAAATCCTGCATATTTAGTTTAACGCTCTGGTCCACCTTATGATGTAATGTGGCGATACAGGAGGAGCCATAAACCTTCACTAGAATCATGTGGATGATTTCAGCACTAGAATTGCCAATCTCTACTGAACAAAAGGTAAAAGGAGCTGTTAACTTGAAAACTCCCACTGCATGACATCACAAGGTGGAATAGAGCATTTTGAGCTTTGGAGATGTAGATGGACTAATAATAAAGGACAAATCAAACACCTGTAAATGATGCAAAACATGGTGCTGTGAAACATTTGAAGAAAAGCAATAGCATCTAGAAAAGTTACATAGTGCACCATTAAATGTATTTGTGAGACTAAACCAGGACTAAAATACAGGTACATTTTGAGGACTTGAGATTCAAAGTATTTTCATTTCAAACTTTGTCATTTGTATGTGATCTCTTTCTACCTTCATGACTCAGAAGACAACACCAGGTCAGAACCAGGACTGGATTAGAACTACGGTAAATCCAAAACCACAACCAAACAGCCACAAAAATGAAATCTCATTTAAGACCAAACAAGACCACGAAAATACAGAACTTAATTTTTACTAAACCCGGTAAATTGGAACATAAAAACTAAACAGTATTGAGAAAGAGGACACTGAACAATAGGACTAAACACTATCTTAACCAGGACTAGTACAGGATTCTTTGAGAATTAATTCAGGATCTGAGCCAACACATAGTCTGTAGGAGGACTTTATCTGATCCAGGACTAAAGCCAGACTAAACCAGGTCTACCCCAGGATCAACCAAGTGTAAGTCCATAAACTATGACCCTGACTATGTACTAGATTCATTGCAAATGGAAAGATAACAACATGAATGAATGCAAACAGCAAATTACAAAGGCTGCCATTATTTAACATAATTTATTTTGTCAAGTGTCTTGTTTTATTTAGTATTAATTTATCCATTCATATTTCAAAGTTCTCTCGAAGGCTAATATTCCTTCTACACTATACTGTAGTATAACAGAGGGTCAAAATTAAAAACTGGGGCTAAATATTTATTGAAAAGATTTCACATACACATAATAGTTTGACATGTCTGCTATACTTGGACTATACTAGAGATAAAAAAAGGACTAAACCGGAACTACAACAGCACCAAACCAGGACTAAAACAGGTCCAAACAAGGTCCACATCATGACTAAAACATGGCCAAACTAGGACTTAGTAAAATAAATTGACCACTATGATCTGAATCCTATTATTAAAACATAAATCTCATGTCTAATCACAATTGCAATGCTTTTCATAAAAAAAATAAAAAATAAAAAAAAATCACAATTCAATATTTTCCCAAATCATTGAGCTCTAAGCAGCATAGGGCCCGAGGCTACATATGAATATTTAATTAGGAGAAATCTCATTGTGGGAATGTGAGCGCTGTCATTAGTCTGTATGAGGATAAATAATGTGTTTCTGGTGAAGTGTGGGCTCAGCTCTTTTCTTAAGATCGCTAACGCCTCGAGCTACAATCTGATGCACAGAAAAAGGTTTTAGCCAATGAGATAAAAGCGTAGAGCAGGGTTAGGCGTTTTACAAATGTAATAGTATTTACAATCCATAGAAATCTATTGTATTGAATAAATGATAGTATAAATTTAGTTTTGAAAATAATTTTTAATGTAGGTCATTTATAGTTATACAAACTCTTAAATAGCTGTTTAAATATGGAATAAACATATGTTGATATTTCTGTACTTTGTGTATGAACTTTTCTGATCTGTGTTATAATTTTGTTTGATCATTAAAAACAAACCCAGAGATGTATTTTGTTTCATTCACACATGTTTAACACACTAATCCTGCATATTTAGACTGGGTTCTTCTCTCATGTCATGGTGGTTTATACATCAAGTGCTCCACTGTGTTTTTAAACTCCATACACCTTTGTTAGAATCATTTGGATATTTTAGGTTTGGAATTGCCCGTCTCTACTAACAAAAAGTAAAAGGTAGTTAAAATGAAAAGAACCACTACCATTACAGGGTGGAACAGAACATTTTGAGCAGATGAATACAGACTAATAATAAATGGTTACTCAAACATGTGTGAATGAGGCAAAATACCAGGCATGATGTAACAATATTCTAAAAGTGCTAAAATCTCACAAGAATAAACTAAAGCTAAATACGGGATGTTTAAATACACATTATTCTAGTGTGTTATAGCATTGTTGTTATTATGGCACTTTGATAAGCTGACAACTTTCTCTTCAGGGACATTCATTCATTATTTCTATGTCCAGTTATTTATTATTCTTAGCATAAAAAATCTCCATTTTGCATGACTTTACTCAATATATCCCCCAGATGTGCCCTTACCCAATTTCCAGGTGAATATTATCAATAAAAATTTGCTTTTAAAACACAAGCCTGACT
>KN489540.1:46837-62078 GCA_000787155.1 Scartelaos histophorus
AAGGGAGCGGGGAAAAAACACGGGTGCTCGGAGGAGACGGTATAGACTGAAGCGTCATCGGCTCCGGCGTAGGCCCACGTACAGACCGAGCGTGCGGCGGGGGTGTGAGGAGCAGCGCGCACTGGTTTGGATTTATTGCAAACATATTTTAATTTGCAAATGCATTTTTTTTAAGACCACTACAAACTGTTTGCAATGCAGAGAATGGGAGACTTGAGTACCTCCCTGCAAACAGATGTAACTTTTCCACTACTTGCTTGAATCCATAGACAAGGAGGTGATGCTACCAGGACAAATGTTACAAGTCACAGTAAGAATGCATTTTTTTGCAAGTTTTTTGAGCAATAAAAATACCCTTAGGTTATCTGAATACTGCAAGATGGATTAAAAACCAGAAAAGTGACTCTAGGATTGGTTCTCTTTGGAGTTATGTATAAGTAGTTTACTCCACAGGCCTTTTTATGTGGAGTTTTATATCCTTCCCTTGTTTGAATGGGTGCTCAAGTTTCCCCATCTGCTTCCATAGCTCAGGGTCTGGGCGACATCTAAGGATTGGTCTAAAGCTGAGGACAGGTACATGCTTTAGGTGTTAATCAGAATACAATGTACAGGTTGGCACAGTTTGAGATGGGACCCTATGCCTCCACAAGATGGCAGTGTCCTCTGTCCAAATGAAAATGTTTCTTTAATCTTCAGTTTCTTCAAATCGCGTCTATCCTAACTGTGCAGAAAGCTGATTACATTAAATGGGTAACAGTGCGTGAGTCCCCAAGTGTACTGAGATAAAGTTAAGGATTTACTTTGGTTCCTCTGATATCCTTTAGTGCTGCTGGAAGAATTCACCAGGAGCAATGAGTAACAGACTCCTGCCAAGGCTTGATGAGGACTATACCTGGATTTTGATGTGCATGTTTTAGGTGGAATCGTATTATTCACATGGAAAAATATGTTTTGACTCATGGGTCACTGACTATGTAAAACAGACTCAATGGTCTTATTTTTCTCTCATGCAGCACACTCACTCTATTGCAGAATCTGCTCTGTGTATAAGGCCTTATCTTCTAGGCTTTAGTAGCAACAAATATACAGTACGATGTATTTTGAAAACAAGACTCTCTTTGCTGTAGGCCTGTATCTTGTCCACTAGGGGGAGTACCGACTTTCCAAAAGAGGCAAGGATGGTGAGCGCATCAAGCTCTACAGAGCAGCAGAGCAGCGTGGGCAGGAAGTTTACTTCAAAATAAGACCACAACATCAGGTGAGTGTTTTTAATTTCAAAATTCAGAACAAATCTACAGCATATTATGGGGCTGTAAATCAGTAAATTCAGAGTATTTCTTGATTAGTTGTCTGGCAACGTTTGATGTGTCCTCCATTAAGTTTTGAATGTCCCAAGCCTCTTAGCTTTGCATCATTGGATATCTATTTTCTTAGCAGTTTTGTTTAGGCTACAACCTACCGAGCATGATCGAGAGCCATACTTTATATCTTATTTAATTTGAATCAACTCATGCTTTAACTTTGAAAGGAAAGGCAGACGCTTTACTTTGACTTGCCGCTTCCGTTGTGAGTGTGGTGCTTGGAGCCGAGAGGGTCAGGGGGAGGAGAGGCTTGGGAGTGGAGCGAGAAGACGACAGGAGGAGACCCACGGGGTGACCACTGTGCACGGACCATTCCCGGGCAGGCTGCGCGCTCCTCCGCCCGGACACTTACATCAAACGGCATTGTCCACTGCGCTCCCTTCGGCCAATAGGAAAAACAACATGATCACGGGTGAGTCCCAGCCTCTCTGACTCAAGTGCTGCTGCACACTGCAGGCCGACATATATTATATATGTGTGCTTGTCACTGAGCCTTGTGTACGCTGTTGCGTGGAGCTGTAAACGCGGCTGCCACTCTCCCGTCAGTTCACGGCTCGTAGCGGAGAATGAGGCGCGGGCGATAGCTGCTGCCAGGCCTCTGCCTCACGCCGGTGCTGCTGCTGCTGCTGCTGTGGAGGATACGACCAGGACATGTTTTCCACAACATCAGTTTGGCCAGAGGATGCGTCCTGTGCGTGAATGTCGCTTTCTCTGCTGACAGTCCACAGTGTAAAGGAAAACGTTCAGTGATACTGAGCAGCTTGCGCTTGGATGCAATTCACACCAGCATCTAATATTAGTGGCATAACTTTAGACTCTACGTGTTATTCCATAATACACTGTAGCCCACTTTTACGCGCACTGCGTCTAAACACAAACCCTCTCGTTCTGTCTCTTTCTCATCTTCAGGAATGTCAAGCCTGTTTCGTGTTTATTTGTGTTTATTTGTCACAGTCGCATGTTAGTCCGCGCTCTCATCTCTGTTTGGTGCATCCTGAAGAATGAAATAAACGCAGACTAAATTGCTGACAGCGGTTTGCTGTGCGCATTGACTCTGCTACACTGGACGCAGCGGAATGGTTTCATGGTCCCAGCTCTGGTTGTCACATAGGCCACGGTGTTATGTAACAAGAAGCCTACGCTGTTTGAATGCGGGCCTCTCACGGCCTGTGCGTGGCAATTTTACACCAGAGCGCAAACACAGGACCTGATGGAAAGACGCGCGCACATCGCGTGCAGCTAATTGCATTTGCTCTGTCTTATTTCACTGTCCTATTATTCCCACATGTGTTAAGTATCGTGGGGAATATTGGTTTTAAGCAGTGCAGACAGCTGCATCTGCGCTCGCTGCACACCACATACAGTGTTGACTGTGTATTTGGAGTGTTGCGTTTGTCCGATTGAAAATGTCCCTTAGGAATCAGTCACCACCTTCTCCGTCACTCATTTAGCTGCACTCCTCCCTCTTACTGGGAAACCGAACGAGCACCATCCGAGCCAGCGCCTGGCTGTACAAGCTGCTCGACCTTGTGTGGGGGGAGTGAGGGACGCAGCCGGGGAGGAGCAGGTGGGGACGGGGTGAGGAGAGGGAGGAGGGCTCTGGTTCTCCTTGTCGAGGATAGAAGCGAGGGATACGGATGCGTGCCAGAAAGGAGACAAGCGAGATCCAGCGAGGAAATGCTATTTTTGCCTCCGCAGGCCCAGCGTGGCTCTCTCCGCGGTGGAGCTGCCGGTCGAGGAGGCGGCTGCTCTCGCTCCCGCGTTGCCTTTAGTGTCTGCAAAAGGCTCAGTGAAATCAGATTGTTGCACTTAGTCACGCGTTTGGGGACATTTCGGCCGCGCGCATGGGCCAAAATTCAGTCTCGTCCAATATTACATCATGACACGCTGTAAAGAGATTATAGTGGTAAAAATAGCATGTTAGAAAATGCCACAAACGCACAGCTGTAGCTATAAAAATATCCGCGCGGACACTAATAATTAGGTGGATATGGGGGATAAAAACCGCATGCCTATTACGCCCTAGAACTGCAGAGCACAGCACCAGCAATAGTTTACACTGAGTTTCACACATACCAGGAAATGTGACAATAGACAAGCTCACAGAATATTCCCCGTGTGTGTTGTGGCTTTAGGAACTGCTGCTAACTTCCTTCCACCATAAAGCTAAACATGTTCCCTTTTGTCACCAACTTGTTGCTTTAGAAAAAATAGGCCTTTATAAATAAATAGGTCATTATTGTTTCATTGAAATGTTAAAATTGCAAATGTCATTTTTAGGTACAGCATTTGTGTGCTTTCATGAGGATGTTGCTTTGCCTAGATGGTCCACAGTGTTGCATTACATTTATCTATATTGCTTTTATTAATTTACTAGGCTATATTTTGAAAAACACTAGAAAAACATGCATTCTTACTACCAGTGGCATCACCTCCCCACAAATCTGAACTGTAACTTTGCATTCAAGGAAAAATAATAACAAAACTAGATACTAATTTGAGCAAGTATCAGTACTGAAAAAGTCACATTCACAGGACCGACATGAACCTTTCCTGAATAGCTTTAGAATGATCTCCAGCTGTGTCGGAACAAGTAAGACCTCATAGACTAGTATATGGAACCACTATGGAACATACCTTAACCACTGACATAAGGCCACATGGTGATATAAGTATTAGGCCTATTTAATGTTGAAAATCACATTCTGTTGTCTAAAGGAGTGTTTTTATTATCACTTTTCCATAGTATTGAAATCTGTTTGAAATTTTAGTATCGTGATTCGTGATATCGTGACACTACTGATAGACTTTCATTCAATTATTGCATTATTATATCTCTTTGCATATTTCTTGACATGTTATATTTTGAGATGGAAATTGAATGAAGTGATCCTCTTAGTCGTTATCTAAACCTTTGGCTGCAGGGCCCAGAGCTGTCATGCGGTTTGTATAACTCAGCTTCTTGATAATTATCTTGACAGTGTCCTGTTGTTTGTGGCATTTATCTGTATTTATTACAGATCTCACATCATTGATCGTGATATTTAACAGAGCCTGGGAGCAGTCACTGTTATCTGACCAAGTTACTGTCAAATGTTATGCATCTGTTCCCGGCAGCACCAGGTTTTTTTTTAAGAAAAGGAGGACAAAGTACGAGATAATCCATCATTAGGATTTGAAATATTTAGGTGTACATTTTATTGATTAGATGAACAACACGTATTACATAGCAAGCAATGGAGATAGACAGCACATTGTTTAACTTCTTTCTTAACTCTTGTATAAAAAGTGCTACAAAACATTAATTAACAAGACATAACCGCATACATATTAGTTGACATATTGTTGAACATTGCTAAATTTTGCTAAAATGCCATTTGCTTGTAGGTATATTTATGTAGCACAGTGTTAATGTGAATCAATATGAATTAGTGATTTTACTGATTAGGGAGAGTTCAATTACAAAAACAGACTCAGTGATGAATTTCCATTGTAACAAATTTAGAGGTAATATCTGTTCAACTAAATTTGAATGGATTTAATCTTGAAGGAATGATTGTATAATTTCCTTAACCGAAAGTACATGTCGTTTTTGAAAACACTACTTAAGTACAAAGAATAAATTACTAGTGCAGTATGTAATGGCACTTAAAAGGTGCACTGTGTAGCTTTTTTGGTGTGGGGTTGCCGCTTGTTTCTGTTGTTATGTTTTTCCTTGAATGTTCCTCAATAAAGCATCAAATTGAACATACAGCACATGGACCCCACCCATAAGTTACCTGTCAAATAGTTGTTTTTAATGTATTTTTGAGCAACAAAAACACATGTAATTGAATAAATGTCAGCTATACAGTATACTGCTTTACTTAAAATGCTATACTTGCTATACTTTACTTAAAATGTCTTTGCAAATACACTTAACACTTTTGCATTTCATTCATAGTTTCCATTGTAGTCACAACATTTCCACAAAATGTATTCTCTCTATAAACCTAAGCTTAAAATCTGACCTTGTAAATAGTTTAATCTGTATTTAAATGTTCTTTCATGTGGTTGCCAGACGCAGCAGAAGTCCTTGATTCAGGCCTGGCAGGAGACAAGGCTGGTCCCCTTCGGCCCCTCGTGTGAGCGCTGTGGACATCTGGAGCTGCTCCCGCCCCCTCTCCACGCTGCTGTCCTGCGGTGTGGCCTCACAATCCTCCAGACTATAAACTCTACCCACTGGGATAAATGAGTGAGCCGAGCGGAAGGACTAGGTCTGGGACATGTACCAGAACCAAAACAGGTAATGTTATTTTAAGTTCCTCTTTTTATGAATGTTGTGTTAAATTGTTTTTTATTTGTACAATTAATTGTGTATATTGGTTCTGTTGAACTATTACTTTATTACTTCACTTCCTTCCTTTGATCTAAAACAATATTACTAGTGGTATACTAGTATTACTATTATTCAAGTAAGTAATTATAGCTGCCAGAATTTAATGTTAATGTAATTTAGTGTAATTCAGCATAATCGATTTAGATTTTCTTTCCAAATACTACATACACGTCAGTTAATTACTCCTATTCCACTCAAATACATTATTGTGCTTTTTAGGATTATTTGTTCAACTTCTACTGTACTTTTTATTCTCCTTTAAAGTCCTTCCATTTAACCTTTTGGCCAAAACTAAAATAAAAACATGTTTTTTTCATTGTCGATGATTTTATTTTACTGATAAACATAGAAAAACATGTATCCACATGCATCTCCACACACCTGACTCTCACTTGGCCTGGAGGAGGGCCTGTTTGTTTCCATGGAAATGTTTCTTTGGCTATAATATTCCATGGTATTACATGAAACATATCAATCTACATGCAGAAAGAATTTCCATGAATTCATCCAGGTGACATGCCACCAAAAAGTTACAATGCGTTGCTTACTTGATATTAAGTAAAATTTTGGTGAACATTTATTTCTTATAAATGTTATACAATCAATAGCTGGATACCTGCTGTCGCCCCTGTATATGAGATTGACATCATGATCATTGTTGAATTTGAAAACACCCAATTAACCAGATTCTTTTTAATCCCGCACAGAATGTCCTGGTTCAGTGGATTCCTAGTTGCCAGAGTTGATGATCGGAAAACAGCGTGGGGGGAGCGCAATGGCAAGAAGTCCAAACGGAAGGGAGGCTCGTCTCTCTGCAACCCGCGTTACATGAGCTGTCTGCGGGACCCCGATGCCATGGAACCCCCTTCTACTGCCCCCCTCCACCAGCCCCACCACCGGGGAGGGGGGGCAGGCGCCATGGGAGGGGGCAACTTTGGCGTCCGCTGCGGCTGGCAAGAGGACCACTACGGCAAAAGATCCGGCGAAGGAGTAGGCCTAAAATCGGTGGACTTAGGATTCGAAGATGGAGATTTGAAAGGGCGAAAAAGCGGCGAAACTATTGACGACGGCGCCAACGGAGGCGGTATAGTTACAGCTGCAGACTGCTGGTTACGAGTGGTCCGCGTTTTTCAATCCAAAAAGTTCCAATCTCGGAAATTAGAACGACTTTACCAGCGCTACTTTTTCAGACTCAACCAGAGCTCCTTGACAATGCTTATGGGTGTTTTGGTGATCGTGTGCGGAATCATGCTAACCTTCCACTGTGTTCACGCCCCTCCCCACGTGGCCTATTCGTCGGCGCTGTCTGTCGCGATGGCGCTTTTCTTGGCGCTAATGATCGTGTGTAACCGCAACGGATTTCACCAGGACTACATGTGGATGGTCAGTTATTTGGTTATAGGCGTTTTGGTGCTAGTGCAGGTTTTTGGTGTCCTCATGGTGGCGCCGAGGAGTGCGTCGGAGGGCATTTGGTGGTCAGTGTTTTTTATCTACATCATCTACACTCTGCTGCCCGTGCGGATGAGAGCGGCGGTCCTGAGCGGGGCTGTGCTGTCGGTCATTCACGTGGTCAGCACCTGGCAAATCAACCAGGAAGACAAATTCCTCTGGAAACAGGTACGTGCTTCTTTTATCTGCTGGATTTTAGATCACATCACATCATTATTGTCCTTTAGCATTTAAAGTGGAACTAAACACTATATAAACTTACTTTTGCTATGAGGCTGGTGTTTTAAATAGTATTGTCTGCTGTTTGTGGTCAATTTTTTTGCTATATTAGTGCAGACTAGGTATATTTGCAGCTTTCTTCTTTCCACTGTCAAAAATTAAAAAATTGTGCTGCCTCTAGTGGCCACTGCAATTTCAAGTACTACGTGACATCACATAGGCCTGCCCTGACTGCAGCCAGATGTTTCTGATTGCAAACAGCTGGCTGCAGGGGTGGAGTTTGAAGTGACGATATCTTAAGCCAATCACACTGTTCCTTATACGTGGGGGAGTTTAGATGTTTAGTCTCACTTTATCAAGTAAAATGTGTTTGCTGCTATTTATTGCTTATTAAGAATTCAGTTGTCTACATACAGATGAATAATTCTATAATAATGAAAAACAGCCCCATTAAATACTGACCATCACATTAAAAATTGTGAACACATATCAAAATAATGTTGCCTAATTTTATTTTTCATATATCCCATGCTCGCTAGGCAGTCGTGTGCATTAATGTGTTTCCAGTATCACTGTTCATACATATTACAATACAGTGTCTGAACCAGTGCTGGTAAAAAGAACTTTTCCCGTTTTAGTTCAGACATTCCAAGGAATTTCTCTAAATGTTACACTTAGTTTAGTAGCACTTTTGTTGCATTAAGATTATTTCTCTTTCCAAGTAACTGTGCAGGGGTTCTGAATAGTCTGACTGGCTGTAAATTGGCTTTTAAAAGCTTTTTTAAACATGATAAAATGGTTTTCCCTCATTATTAGCTAACCAGAGTTTTAGAATTGATTCAGAGTAATCCTGCATTGTCCTGCATTTGAGACTCAGAGCATTGCCGTTTACACCTTTACACCCTTATCCCCGCTCACAGCTCTTTACTTACTTACTTGATTCTTAGACAAAAAGACGATTAAAATGCTGTTTGTTGCCTCTTCACAAGGGTCAATAAGATTTAATTAACTAATTAATTAATTAAAATTCAAATATTAAAACATTAGCAAGTTGTATTTGAGGCTTTACTGGATCAAAACAGAAGGGGAAAAAAATCTACTCCTTTATGACACGAAAGGACAAAAGGGACAAAAGGACCTAACAGCTCAGGGGGTCAGTGGGTATGTTTACACAGCCAGTTAGATAATTAGAATAATCAGATAACCCAATAATTAGAGAAGATTTTAGTATGTGTTTACAGCACAAGAACAATCTGATCACCAAAACAAATGCGTCAGTTAACCAATGGATTTTTTTGTAATAGTAATCTCTGTATTTGGAAGTACACTGAGTTTTCAGTCTTAACATTGTTGTCTTTGCCACGTTAGTTTGCCCTTTTTGTATAAATCTCCTTGTCAAAACCAGCACTTACATGAATAATCAGAAAGAAATTATGATTACTCATCAGATGTAACTCATCCCTTTAGATTTATAAGCCTAAGCAAAACTACCCACAATACAGATACAGCTAGAGACAGACTGATATATTGGGCAGATATTTACATTTTTAAGCTTATTGGATATCTGTATTGAATCTCCAACATCGGCTGACATGTTGTTTCAGTTGAAAGATCATTACATTACATTATCGAACTTAAATGTGACAAGGGTAAAAAAAGGTTAAGAAGGTTTTAAGTTTAAGTTAAGTTTGTTTTGGTATTTTAATTCATATAATTTGATTAGATATGACCAAAATTAGTCCCATATATCGGCCCAAAAAATATCGCCAAAGCTCATTGGCCATCTGGCCAATTCTTCTGGTTCTAAAGAAGTGGTATCGGCATCGGCCATGAAAAACCCGCACTGGTCAATCTCTAGATACAGCCTTAGAATTCTGGAGATGAACTGTTCAGTTATCTGACTCCAGAAGCCAGAAAATGTAGTTGTGTGCATGTAAAGTATAAGGTGCAGCTATGGGAGGAGGCCCCTCGTAGGGACACTGTGTACAGTTGTTGGGGAGGTGTGTGGTGTTTTGTTGTCTGTTTAACAACTCAAGTTCTCCTCTGGGACTCGTGCAAATGGAGACATCATTAGTGGAAACAATTGGGGGATATCAGTTTAATGTTCTGTGGGTGCAGCTGTTCTCCTGAGGCTTAATTGCATTCACTAATATTTATTTCATGACCTTAGAGTGGATATGACAGGTTAGAATCTCGACTACACACTTCACCAACACAATCTGTTATATTTAAGATGCTCCTAGTTTGTCCTAGACACTTTTGGTTATGTTTATAATTTGACTTGCTGGTTGGGCATTTATTGCTGATGTGACACATTCTGATATTTTACACTTGATGCCATCAAGCTAGCTAAAGGCACTGCTCTATCTGAAGCTCTGCTACTCAAGTTAGACTGCAAGCTAAGCTTTATTTTACTACAATTTGTAGTAGCTGGTTCAGTTGGAACTACAACAGAAGAGCTATTTTATTTAAAATCAAACACCTAAAAAGTACCAAGAACGTTGGTATTGATCACAGGCTTCTGAAAATATGTTTAAATCAATTTAATATTGTTTTTTTTAATGTGGCTTTGGTCCAGGTTTTGTGATAGACCGAACACACACATAACTCCTAACATAAGTTAATTACTTGTATTTTCATAGCATTTTTGTAGTTGACTATAACACTAATTAAAATCATAATTATACATTTTATTATTGGACAGCACTACCTGTCATAAGCAATTAAAGTAGGACTGTGTAACTTTTTGATTGCTATTTCTTTGCTTGGAATATTCCATATAGCATGAAACCTTTACATTTCCATGGAGACAGCATCACAAGTCCAGTTACATAAATGCAAGATATAGTTTAATGCTATAGTGTACAAAGCAACAATATCTCCATGGAAACAAGCTAGTGACCGACCCTTCACCAGAAAAGTTACATAGTGTAACTTAAACCTAGCCTTAATTTCTAGGAAATTGTGAAATGCATTTTTTTATATTATCACTCCACCCGTCTCTCTCTGATGATGTCATTCAGTCAACGCCAGTTCACCGAGGCACAGAGCCACCATTATCCTCCTCTTGGACGTGCTTGATCTTACATAGCACTATCCATCACAGGCTCTCACTTTGTTTGGCACCGTTACATGAATGAATGTCATGAGATAGCTCCGTCCGGCCGAGCTGCTGAGTCCTGAGGTCATTTGTGTACTGAGAGACATGTAGTACAGTCTAATCAATCACTCCTCACCATGGACTGTAAATGGGTATTTCCTCTTTCACCAATTACTTATTAACTTCACTGGGGTTGGTAGCTGAATAAATCATTAGCACTGATTGTGTATGATTTTCGTATTTGTTGTTGAAATGAAGGAAAACCAGATGGTTCATTTCGACTCTAAGCAGAAGTCGTTGAGTAATGTGAAGAGAACCTATATGTGTCCCACAATAAGGAAATTTCAGTGCTGCAACGCAAAGTACAAGATCAGTAGTATAGCAAAAAGTATAAAACAAATGAGGATTCAAAAGTAGATATTGAAGGCATTGTGTCTGATTTTTATTGTATTAAAATGTAGAAAGCAGAACTAGTTTAATTAGGATGATTTGCAGAAGTTCAGTTATTTCTCACGCATCATGGTAATACTAACAAACATTAGCATGCTAACAATGCTCTTTCTGATTCTTGAACAATAAATTGCATGCACCGCACAGTGGTCTCAGTTTGACTGCAAAAGCTCCTTTTACAATATATGCTTAAATACAAGGGAAACAACTGGGTACAACCCACTTTAATAAGTATCACACTATTCGCCTTTAAAGGTCCTAGATTATGCAAACTTTATTCTTGTACATCTTAAGCCTTGTTGTAACGTTACCTCATCAAATACATACCTCGAGTTGTGTTTATTGAGCTTCTTTTTTGAGTGTCTTTTTTCTACACATGTAAATACATCTCTCAAGTTAACAGCAAACTTTTACCCTTTGTTTAGTGGAGACTGGCAATTCCAGGTCTGAAATGATCCCGGTGATTGTAATAAAGTGTTATGGTGTTTAAAAACACAGTGGAGCACTTTCTGTAATACCACATGACATCACAATGTGTCTTCTGTTTGAGAGAAGAACTCTAAACTGCCTAAATATGCAGAGTTTGTATGTTAAATGTTTAAATGAAATAAAACACAACTCCATATATGAGAAAATAACATTATAACATAGAAAATGGCACAATATGGGTCCTTTAAGTGAAGCTGAAACCCTTAAATACACTTAAATACACACGTGATCCCAGGACAGCACTGGTTTTGATTCAAACACAAATAATCCATCACGTATCGGTTGTGTTGGAGTTTCTGTCAGTAGCGTTGAGGTCACACTCTTTGCATTGCACCACAGCCTTATCTCAGTCTGCGTCAGTGCAACAGGATAACCCCTTTCTCAACTGCACAGGCTCCCAGTATCTAAAACACACAAACGCACACATTTACAAGACGCACAACTCTGTAATATATAACATTAATGACAATATTTGACAAGTTATCCAAAGTCTCACAAAATGTATTACTACCTTGGAAAAATACAAGAATAAAGTATCTTACAGTGATACCATTGATTATTTAATATAAAATGGTGAACTTCTGCGTGATAAACTACATAGACCATGACACTTTTCTCTTTAGTAAAGGGATTAGGAAGTACCATATTTGGTGATATTAATGATATGATAACAGGTGAAGTTAAAGTTTGAAGAAAAAAATTAACATTAGATAATATATGTTTAATGTTGTTTATATATTTACACAAAATTGGTCTTGTGAGCTTGTAGCTATGAGGAAATGTCTTCAAAAACATGCCTGGAGTTTTGTTTTGTTTCATTCACACATGTTTTTTATTTCATCTACTTCTCGTCCTTGTGATGTCATGTAGCGGTAGTTTCCAAGTTAACAGTTTCCATTTATATTTAATTGAAAAGAAATTAATAGAAATTCCAGAAATGATCAAAATTATTTTAAAAAGTTTAAAAACACAGTGAAACATTTCCGGTGTTAGATGGCATCACAAGGCAGAACAGTGAAACAAAACACGTGTCGGATAAATTGAACTTTATTCAGGTAATTTACAATAACTCTCAGTTGTAGCTAACACAAAAATACAAGTTTAACAGTTGGGTGATTTGGGCATCAAACATGCCCGGATCCTCTCAACATTGTTCAGTTTTAAGACAAAAATACAAAACCTGAAATCTGCATGGTGCATGTCTCTTAACAGGTGCATTTTGGGTCCTTGTACAGCACACGGCAGAACTACCGGTATGTTGCACAGTCGCCCTATATGTGGCCAACATATTACTCCTCCTGACTCGCCCACTAATACGTTATTAGCCGTAATGTTACAACATAAAATCGGTTGGAGGTTAAACACAACCAAAGGTCACACATAAGGCCACTGGATTATAAGGCCACTGTTGATTTTTGAGAAAATTTAATGATTTTAGATGCGCCTTATAGTGCGAAAAAAAAAGTCAGAGAGTATTTTGTTATTTGTATAAGACTATACCATGAGTAATTAATTGTGCCAACATAGTGCAACCTGATGTTAATACTGTACTGTGAGATGTCTGTATCATTACAATTAAAATCCAATTTAAATACACTTTGATAATATAATATACATAGTGTTAATTCACAGCTCTCAGAAAGGCCACATCGGGACACTGTTTTACTCTCTCCTGTGTCCAGGCTCAGTGTTTGTTGTTCATTAGATAAGATAAGGAGGAAAGAATGTCCCCGCACTCAGAGTTTAAATGCAAATATGTCTCCTATTATGGCCAGACATCGTAGTGTGTGTTCAACTGTTCAATTCAAGTAGTTTTTTTCCCTGGATTGAAGTATAACTAATGTATATTCACACGACAAAGTAATTACATTGTTCAATAAAAGTAGGTAATTAAATTGGAGACACTAGAAGGTAAATTTACTCACTAGTAATAGTACCAGTAGTATTGTCATTTGCCCTTTTTTATTTGGAATATAAATAAGCTCCACTGCTCTATACTTACCTTGTTCCCCAATATTATTTTCATCAGTGTTATGGGCTTCGGCGGCATTACATAGTTATTTTGGTACAAATGAAAAAAAAAAGTGTTATTTGCTAGCGTGATCTGCGGCTATCAGCTCGAGGTGTCGACTCTTTGTTGTGATGACATTTATGGCAACGTCAGCTTCACTTTTCTGATGTGGAATCGGCGGAGTTGTTTCTTTTATTAAGTCGTTTTAGATGAATATCATGATTTAAAATGTGTAAATTAAACATATTGAGGTGTCATAGACTGTAACATTATGTATTGCACTGTGAAACTTTTACACATGTCTCCGTGTCTGCAAAGTTTAATACTGTATTGTGAAAAAGTGCTGACGAAGCAATAACATCTCCATGGAGACAAGTAGGCAGAGAAAGGTTACATACTGCTCCTTTAACACTCATGCAAAAAATCTACAGGGGAAGTTTCAAAATGCTTGTTAGTTGCAAGTCTCAGTCAATGACATGTTGGTATCCAGTGTCGGCTCCACCTCTGGCTATAGTTCAGTGAGACAGATCCTGCTAAAGTGCGAGGTCAGTGATGGTTTTGTGCAGAATAAGACACCACGAGTGAAAAACGAGAGGGAAAAGAGTATGGGGTATTCTGTCCACGTGATCTACAGCTCTGTCCATTAATAATTTGTGTGTTTAAGTCCGCTGCAGCATTTTAACAAGCACATACCTGTCACTATGATCAAAACTGTGTCCTCACAACTCAACTAAAGCTATTTACATGTGTGTATGATATTAAAACAAGGTATATTTAATAATGTGAACTAAACTAATGGAAATGAGGCTGCCTCTACCCACCAGTCACTCTCATACACACCACAATCATACTTTGCCTAAGAACTCAACATCAGTTTACAGTAAAGCCACTGCTGCCCCACTGTGGTACCTGGTATTCCCAGCTCTCTCCAAGAACTCGCCAGGCCCGACCCTGCCTTAGCTTCTGAGATCGAGATAAGATCGATCTTCGTCAAGGTTGCATGTTTGGAAGATGACCGAAATAGCCCAAAGAAGCGACAGGAAGCTGGAGTATACCGCAAGAGAAGTTTATTTACCATCACTAGAGACGCTGTGATAATATTGTTCATTCCAGCCTTGTACAGTCCAGTCTGGCTGTGTTTCCGTTGTAAGGAGTATTGTACCTCTGATGGCCAAGTTAACAAGGGCTGAGTTAGCAATGTGGGGCTGTCAATTTCTCCATCAGTTACATTGCAAGTTTGTTTTTCTTTATTCTGCTCTTTTAAAAATTATTTTCATAGACCGCGCACTATTTAAACACAGTTAAACCAATGGAGATTTTATGATGCTAAATACCAAACTTAGTATTCATTCTAACATTTGAATAAATACTAAGTTTAGCATTTTTGACATTTGATCCCAAGCTCAGAAAAATTGCAATTTAATAATTTTCCATAATCAGTCTCTGCCATCACCCGTGATATCGTACATAATCCTTCTCCGGTGCAGTTTGGACCAATCAGAGCGCAGCAGAGGGGGATGCGGGCTTTAGCATCACTTCTGAGAAAGAAAAGATGAGGCGAATAAACAGCATGGCTAAGTGTCTCCCTCAGCGCTCGTGCTCGCTAGGTCCAGCAGTGGTTACCATGGAAACAACTACGACTCAAAACAGCCAGACCTAGTTCAGCCTCCCTCCTCCTCCTCCCCATCTATTTCTCCTCTATCCCTCCCTCTTTCCCACTCGCTGTTTCTCCTCCTGCCTCCCCCATCCTCTCTCTGCTTCTCTCTCTCCATCTTCCCATCTTC
>KN489541.1:5650-16593 GCA_000787155.1 Scartelaos histophorus
TTGAAATTGACGTTTTTTTTCCACGTTTTTCTAATAATTAAGCCACATTTTGAGGCAATTACAATATAGCGCCCTCCTCTGGCAATTTAACAAACAACAAGTAACAGACAAGTTAAATTGCCAGAAATTATTTTTGCTCCCTTACAAAAAATGTTATAACACACACTTGAAGTTGTGTTTTGTCTCGTTCACACTTGTTTAACACACAAATCCTGCATATTTAGGCAGATTTCTTCCCTACTGAAAAAAAAAAAAGACTAAAAAATAGCGTAATATGTGCCCTTTAAAGCTAAAAATTTGCTTTTCCTTAATTTCCTAATAAATGTAAAATTCCTCAAACCTTTTTTTCCTTATAATTCTTCACGATAAATGTTGGAATACCTCAAAATTTGGATGTACAGTGCCCTCTTCTGGCAAGATAAGAAACTACAAACAGAAATAAAAAAATGTAATGATTCACTAATAGTTGGACTTAAAATTCCAGCCTCGATTTTCCTTATTTTTCTAATAGATGTAAAAATTCTAAACTGAAAATAAATATCAGAAACATGTCAGAAGTCTAAAAAGGCATTTAAAATAGTTGTTTCCCGAGTCAAACCCTTGAAGTTGTAGACAGTAAAGTGCAGCTTGCTTCATACCGCAGACAGTTTACTCAAAGTTAGTCCAACAGCGGATCGTCGTCGTCGTCGTCTTCGTTTAATCTCTGGAAATCCCGGATGGTGCGAGGACGTCTCCAGCCCAGGAACCTGAACAGCACTGCCGGAAAAAAAAAATAGAAGATTTGATTAATGGCGCACGGCGTGACTTTTCCGGAGGAGGGTTCGCCATCTTTGCCTGGATTGTTTGTGTCTAAAAACAATCGATGGGGACGGATGACTCCACCGGGTCAACTCTGCGGAGCGGCGATCCCACTCGCATCAAGAATGGGATTTGTGAGTCATAAAAACACTAATTAAAGGTTATACAAAGAAATAGCATCTCCATGAAGGTGGCAGAAAATACTGATAGTGCAGCTTCAAAATAAAAGTCCAGGAAATGTTTGGCTTTTAAAGTATCACCTTAAATTGATCAAAAAAGACCAGCGACATCAAAATGTTCTTCATCGTGTTAATTCTAGTTAAGAACATCCTGTAAAAATCATCTGTACAGTTGTGTGTTTGAGTGTATTTGAGTTTTTAAAAGTTTCACTGGCCACGTTTACATGATGAATTTAATTATTCCGAATTAAATAGATCGGATTTAAATTATTCTCATTCGAGTTTACGTGGAAATAATAATTCTGAATTAAGGTTTAGATGGAAAACACATTAAATCGGCTTTATTCCCTTGGGAAGGTTCTGATTGGACAGAGACACAAACGCATTTACGTCGACAGAAGCTGCTACAAACTTTTAACTTTTTCTTTCTGCTTTTGCTGTGACTTATTTTATTTTTTAAGTGGAAAAAACCTTTAAATGACGGCGGAATAAATGACATCGGACTAAATCACCCACTTAAATCGGAATTAAGTTTAACTCCAATTAGTTTCATTCTGAATAATCATTAGGAATGAAGTGTTTACATGGTCTTTTTAAAGTGGAGTTCATTTTTATTCAGAGTTAAATTATTTTTAATCAGATTTAAAGCTCTCAAATATGTAACTTTTCGGTCTGAGGATTGCTTCTCTCCAGGGAGGTAAGAGTTCGACAGTATCACATTAAACTTATTTAACTCAATAGAGACAAGCAGGTGACGCCATCAGGTCAGTTTAATGCCATACTGCGGAACATTCCAAGCAAATAACATCTCAAAGGAAACAAGCAGGTGCTGGATCTTCCTCTAGAAAAGCCCCATAATGCAGCTTTAACCGTATTTCAATGTTATAATCAGACTTTTCATTCAAATGTGTTGATTTAGGTTAAAAAAAGTCACTAAAAAATAACATATCCAGATTACACAGCGACTTTTAAACAGAGCATTTTCATATCTATTAAAAATGAAAAACTCACCGGTGACAGTAGTGAGCACGAGCAGCACCCCGACCACCAGCCCCACCACCAGGGGCACGTCCCAGCACCTCTCCGCGGACATCAGGCACCGCGTGTGGGTCAGGGAGCCGTTGTTGGGCCTCCCGGTCATGGAGAGGAGGCGACACATGAGCGGATACACGTCCACAGTGTCTATGGAGCTGATCCGGTATCCCTGACGAAAACTGGGGCCCGTCGCCGCCAGGAAGGGGTGCATGCTGGGTAAGGAGTTGTTGTAGCCATGGTCACCAACTAAAAACACACAAAAGTTGCTGACGTGAATGTTTTTTATTGTTTATTTAAGTAACCATTTAGGACTAGTCAAATAATTATGATAAAACTAGCCCAAGTAGTAATTTTCTGTATGATTCCATGGAAATAGAAAGTTTAAAACCATATTGTGGAACATTCTCCGGGGAAATGGGTATGTTTTTTGCAATACTGTTGAATATTATAGCCAAAATTTCCATGGAAACGAGCAAGAAAGGCAAAATAAGAGTCAGGTTTGTGGAGATGCAAGCCTGTTCAGAGTGAGGACGCATGTTTTTCTACTTTTCCAGTGCAACAAACATAAAAAAACTGTAGATTTTTAGCTAAAAAGTTACATACTGTGGCTTTAATTAAGAAACAATAATATAAGGGCTTGTTAGTTTTTCAATGCATTTCTATTGATTGTATTTATTATGGCTATTTTATGGTTTTAATTTTATTTTATTTAGTTGAGGACTAGATTAGTGGAGCCCGTCACTTTCTGCCCATGTAGTGATTTTCTGTATGATTCCATGGAAGTAGAAAGTTTAATTATTTTATTGTTGAGGACTAGATTAGTGGAGCCCGTCACTTTCTGCCCATGTAGTGATTTTCTGTATGATTCCATGGAAGTAGAAAGTTTAAAACCATATTGTGGAACATTCTCTTTGATATACTGTTGAATATTATAGCCATAAGAACATCATTTCCATGGAAACGAGCAAGAAAGGCAAAATAAGAGTCAGGTTTGTGGAGATGCGAGCCTGTTCAGAGTGAGGACGCATGTTTTTATACTTTTCCAGTGCAACAAACATAAAAAAACTGTAGATTTTTAGCTAAAAAGTTACATACTATGGCTTTAATTAAGAAACAATAATATAAGGGCTTGTTAGTTTTTCAATGCATTTCTATTTATTTATCTATTATGGCTATTTTATGGTTTTAATTTTATTTTATTTAGTTGAGGACTAGTTTAGTGGAGCCTGTCACTTTCTGCGCTATAATTTACGTGACTTTAGACTTAATTTTGAAAAGAGAAGAAGCCACAGGAGCCACACGCCACAACAGCACAAGTCAAACATTCTAAACCGTACGTCTGTGCAGCACATTCCCGTTCCTCACGATGGTCCAGCCTTCGTCGGCGATGAGGAGAATCGGCTGAATGCGGCGATTGTTTCGGTAATGGAGGCGCTCGGGGATGTCCTCCTTCAGATACGCCGTCATGTGAGGGTGACAGTCCTTCAGCAAATTGAAGACTGTGGTTTTGTCTGAGAGAAAGAAAAACTGTATTATTTGGTGTTGGAGGAGGAGCTTTAAGTGTGGATCGTGTGCTGCTGATTCACTAACTCTGCACAAGAATCATTTTCATTTCAGACAAGCAAAAAAAGTGCTGATGTCTTGGCTAAAGCAGAAGCGGGACTATATCAGAGCCAAATAAGGCCAAAAACACCGGAACAAAACCAGAACTAAATCAGTGCTAAACCAGGATTAAACCAGGTTTAACCAGGACTAAACTGGGAGAAAACAAGGGCTAAACCAGGACTAAACCAGGGCTAAACCAGGACTAAACCAGGACTTAACAAGGGCTAAACTGGGGTTAAACCAGGACTAAACTAGGACTAAATTAGGGCTAAACCAGGACTAAAGTAGGGCTAAATTAGGGCTAAATTAGGGCTAAACCAGGACTAAACCAGGACTAAATTAGGACTAAACCAGGAGTAAATCAGGGCTAAACCAGGACTTAACAAGGGCTAAACTAGGGTTAAACCAGGACTAAACTAGGACTAAATTAGGGCTAAACCAGGACTTAACAAGGGCTAAACCAGGACTAAACCAGGGCTAAACCAGGAGACTTAACAAGCTAAACTGGGGTTAAACCAGGACTAAACTAGGACTAAATCAGGGTTAAACCAGGACTAAAGTATGGCTAAATTAGGGCTAAACCAGGAGTAAATCAGGGCTAAACCAGGACTTAACAAGGGCTAAACTAGGGTTAAACCAGGACTAAACTAGGACTAAACTAGGACTAAATTAGGGGAAAAATGAGACTTAACAAGGGCTATATTAGGGCTAAACCAGGACTAAACCAGGACTAAATTAGGACTAAACCAGGAGTAAACCAGGGCTAAACCAGGACTTAACAAGGGCTAAACTAGGGTTAAACCAGGACTAAACTAGGACTAAATTAGGGCTAAACCAGGACTTAACAAGGGCTAAACTAGGGTTAAACCAGGACTAAACTAGGACTAAATTAGGTCTAAATCAGGACTAAAGTAGGGCTAAATTAGGGCTAAACCAGGACTAAACCAGGACTAAATTAGGACTAAACCAGGAGTAAGCCCGGGCTAAACCAGAACAAAACTAGAGTTAAACCAGGACGAAACCAGGGGTAAACCAGGACTAAAGTAGGACTAAACCAGGACTAAAGTAGGACTAAACCAGGGCTAAACCAGGGCTAAACCAGGGCTAAACCAAGATTAAGCCAAGGCCAAACCAGAACCAACCCAGGGCTAAACCTAGAAAAAAAACAAGGATTAAACCAGGACTAAACCAGGAAGAAACTAGGACGAAACCAGGGCTAAACCAGGGCTAAAACTGGGCTAAGCCACAACTAAACCAGACCTAAACCAGGTCTAAACAAGTGCTAATCCAGGACAAATACAGGGCTAAACTAAGGCTAAACTGGGTCCAAACCTGGTCCAAACCACTGCTAAACCAGGACTAAACCAGGACTAAACCAAGATTATACGAGGTGAAAAAACACAGTTACTTTGCTTTGGTATGAGCGCTGCCACCGGCGTGAGCACCACCACTGTGTAGTTGTCTGGACCCAGACACTGGTCGAGTCTGATGAGGCGGTCGGGGGAGCACTGGGTCATGCCGTGGTCACTGGTGATGATCACATTTATCTGACCCCAAAGACCGGCTCCTTTCAGCTCAGACACCAGCAGCCCAATGTTATCGTCCACCTACACGCACATAAAAATGAATAATGGTGATAGTATAGTGATAAAAAGAAGATTTATTTTATAGCACAGCAGAAATACGTAAATTATCAAAGCAAAATATAAATTAAATACATAAGAATTCATTAGTATGACAATATAATAATAAGAGTAATATTTATTTTAAGAAGCAAATTAAGGACCTATCAAAATTAAAAGATCAACTGAATAATAAGAGAAAAATGCTTATGTATAAATGTTGAACTTATTGAGGTTTTACTATTGACAATATACAGTATCACTATAGTAGTAGTTTTAATAGTCGCTTATAGTATTAATGTTAGTGCTATGGAAGCTTTGGAACGAGTAGCCAAAGTGGAAGTTCTCATAGTAGTGAAAGTACGGTAATAATTATTAGTACTTGTCGAAACTTCACATTTTTTGCGCTCTTCCCCATGTAAATGTTAAAAACGCTCCTGCAGCCTGTGGTCAGTACCTGTTTGAGAGTTTCTCCCATCATGGTGGTGTTTTCAGGGCCATATTTGTGTCCAGTGGCGTCCGGCTCCTCCCAGTACAGAGCTGCGAATTTCACCCCTTCCTCCTGAGAGAAAGAAGCAAATAACATAAGTTTAAAAATAAGAAGCTTTTAAAACGTACTAATTATTTCCATTTCATACAGTATAAGTGTGATGTAAAATTGATTAAATGCAACAATATTCTTGAAAGCAGCTGCCATGTTGGGAAGACCTGATGTGAACACGTGATTAAAAGAAAAATAAATGCATAAATATGTATATTAGTGTGTTAAAATAAATGTGTAGGGTTATATATTTATATTTTAACTGCTGTGCTTAAACTGCCCATTGGAGCGATATAAAGTGATGGATAAATAAATGGATAGACAATACCAGGATGACAAAGAAATTACATAGACAATAACGACTATCCAACTAAATAAAAAAAAGTTGTTAAAACCTCTTACTTTTCCATCTCCAGTTAACCACTTGGTGACGTTGCCCATCCTGTCTCTGAAGCTCATGTTGTTGTTGTATGGGAGGAAGTGCGTGGCCGTGCGGTTGTGGATCAGCACGTCGGCCCCGGGCCACATCATGGCCGCCGTCTTGTACCCGGAGTCCAGGGCCGTGATCCAGATTGGCTCCGCCTCGTTCCACCAGAACGGGTCGAGGTCTGAAATGTTGAAGTGCTTTTCGGTGTCGGCGTCGTACATGTTACTGGCGATGATGCCGTGGGACTCTGCGTACAGCCCAGTAACCTGAACACATACAAGGATTACAGGTTTTATTTATCTTTGTAATTTTCTACCCATATTTAATAAACTTGAACTGATCCAATAAATAAATACAGTCTTGACATAGTGATTTTAAAAAAGCATATGAACAGTAGGGGTGTGCAAAAATATTGAAATATTGATATATATAATGTGATGATACTGTATCGATACATCGCCAAGAATGTTTTTTGGTTTATTTTACTCAATTATTTTGTTGCAGCGCTACAATTTTGTTATTTGTTTAGAGGAAGGAAACTAATTTATGCAACACGAAATGTTCAGCTTTGAGGATTAAAATGTGTGTTTCAGATTAACTTTGCACGAGAAGGAGTTTAACAAAGACTTTTAGTATCACAGCCATGATTAAATCTTTATTTCTTTATTGAACCGTATCAACTCACACTAAATCGAAAGGGCACTGTATCGAGATATGTATCATATTGTGGCCTAAGTACGGTAATAAGAGGTAACTTCTTAATGATACCCAGCCATAATAACACCTCCATAGAGACAAGAAATTGACATATCCTCCACCAGAAAAGTTACACAATGCACCTTCTCATAATGAACTTGCTTTAAACTGACGCATTTTGAGTTGAGTGGAAACAATAGAACCTTGACCTTGTGATAAAAAAGCATATGACCAGTGACAAAGCTGCATTACTCTGCTTCAAAGCTCAAATAGAAGTGATTAGTTGCTGTAAATCAGTTAGTGTTTGGCTGTTTAATGCTCACTTTGTGTCTCATACATCTAGGGCTGCATTAATTATTCATGTTTTGATCATTGTAATCGTTATCTAGATGATACAAAAGCATCACTAAATCAAAATGTCAAAAAAGAACAAGAACTATACCTATTTCTACTTAATAACAGACTTTATTTGTAAATGTTCTCTATGCATTTAACCTTCACTTACCATATTTCAACCTTTATTTGGTTAAAACGTGTGAAAAACTGAACTGTACAATATGAATAATCGTTTGACTAAGCCCAAAAAAAATCACATTATGACTAATCGACTAGTAAAATAATCATTAGTTGCAGCCCTATAAACATCCTGTGGAACATTTCAGGCACAGCAATGACATAACCAGAGAAATATGCAGGGCTATTAATAAAACTCATTATTATTCTTATTCTAATAGAGGATAACATTACCAGACTGTAGTGGTTTGGGAAAGTTTTGGTGATAAAGACATTGGTCATCTGCTCCACCAGGACTCCTTGGCTGTACAGGTTCTTCAGGTTGGGCATGGGGAACCTTTTGAGATAATCTGCTCGAAAACCATCAAAGGACACGAGCAGTAGAGGAGGAGGACCGGTCGAACTCGCTTCATCTGCGCCTGTAGCTAAAGCTGTGGCCGCAAACAGAAAACCCAGCACTGTTTCAACAAGCAACATCCTGAAAGAAAAAAGCAAGAACAGCACAAGTTGTAATTGCTACTGTGTGGTGACTCTAATGTCTAAGCAGTTGTTGAATTTCCCCTTGGGATGGGTAAAGTACCTCTCTCTCTGTCTCTTTCTCTTTCTGTAACTGTGGTGAAACAATGCACACATTCGCAAACACTGTCTAAAAGTTTTAAGACAGTCTGAAAACTCAGACTCAAACACAAAATGGATACAAACAACACATTTTCAGGAGCCTGTGATCAATACGAGTGTTCACAGTTCTGTTTAGGAGTTTGATTTTCAACAAAAACAGTGAAAGATTAACTGAAGAACTGTTGGCTGGCTTGTAACTGAAATTTTATATCTGTCAGACTGGTTTAACAGCACCAATCTGCTCCCCCGTTGTCGTTCCAGCTAAGTCCGTTTTTTATGGTCAGACAATGTTGAAATAAAACACAGATTAAAGTCAAAAAAAGCAGACAGGGTAGAGCCCACAGTATGCGTCACACCCCCAGGGAATGTTGATTACTATTTAACTATTTAACTATTTAAAGAATATTCAATATATATACAAAGTTATATTTCATTTACCTTCATTTTTCACTTTTTTGTGCCAACTTCAGCATAAATATTTACAGACACATATCTTAGGAAAAGTTGATTATGAATCAACTTTTTCATTGAACAATAAAAAGTGACATTTTCATTTTTGTTTTATCATTCAACTTGTTTGTAACTTCCTAAAGATAGATGTAGTTTAGTGGGTAAATTGGATGTGTGGATTATAGCAAAAAGAAAATACTGTGTGAATACAAGGGGTAAATACGTAAGGTTATTGCCCAGGAATGTAGAAATATTTAAATAATACAATGAATTAACTTTGATTTGATTTATGTAAATGGCAATACAACTGAAATTCTCAACCATGCAGAACTGAATCTGAAGATAGACAGAAAACACCACGGTTTCCCCAATGAAGTGCAACAGCTCGTCCGTTGTGGTTTTGAATGGTACTGAGGTGGTTTTTAGTTTCCGGGTCTACTTTGAGGCTTACCTGTGTCAGTTTACTGGAGGCGACCAAAAACAAGAGTCCAGGAGACTTGATGTAATTGCATATGGTTCATTTAATTCCAACTCAAGCAGATGCAGATACAGGTTCATTCAGTTGACTTCAACACGTCTCTGTAGTACAGTGGGAGTGCTCACTTCTATACCTTGGCCTGCCTGACAGAGCATTCTTTGTTTTACAACATCCTTGGTTTTACAGGACCTTGTGTTTATCATGTATCTAGCAGTAGGTTTTCAATACAATAGTAGACATTGTCCAGAATGCTCTGAGTCTACACATATTCTTAACAGCTCTTCAGTAAAACAATAGCATTGTCAAGAATACACATGGTCAGCAAGCTGCTCTTCAATACAATGATATCTTTAAATTTGAGCAGACACTTAATTCGCTGACTTTTTCCAATATTGCCCCTTTAATATTATTAACACACAGAGGATACATAAGATAATAAAGCTATAAGTAAATATTTCTCACACCTGACATGAAAGCTGCGTCCTCCTTGTAGTCTAGCAAAATTATTTTCAGATATAATAATGGCATAATACAACTACACAAGAAGGTCCAAAAGCTAATAGTATATTGAACAGTTTTAAGCAATATTGTGACAGCTAAAAATCACAATGTTTTGCAATAGAGAATATTCCCACTGTGACAGCACTAGTCTTAATCATGCCTAAATCATGGGTCAGATTAGATTAGAAAGAATGGAAAACACAAAAACTGGTCTGACACATAGTAGTAATAATAAAAGTCCACCATATGAATCTAATAATTAGCCTGAAAACACTGAGAATACTGTTGCCACTTTACTGGATGCCATGTTGCTGGAAACAAGCATATCCAGCTTCATTAAGTGATATTAATTTGTAACAGCAGGTTTACATCTGTATACATATAATTACATGAACTTTACCTACTTCTCTTATTATTCTTTTGCAACTATTAGTCCGTTGTTTGATCGTTTAACATGCATAAAAAACATCCCCCACTATAACAAAGGCATGACGCAGATTGCTTGCTGGTTTCAACAAGGTAAACAACACCAAGAAATTGATATGGAAGCAGGAAGTCATAATATCAGACTTATTATTTATGAATTTGCATTGCTAAACTTTGATCATACGTGCAAAAATATCGATTTAACACAAAGGACTCTTGATACCATAAGCATTCTTGATTTGTGTATAGAAAGTGATAAACAAACTGGTTAGCACCTGCTGCAATTGGACACTTTTAGCATATCTCGCTAATATTAGTAGCATATAGCAACACCCGCGCGAATTTTCTCACCTTTTAATGGGATCGGGATTTAAAGTCCTCCAAACAAACGGTCTTCAACAATTGCCCGGTTTCACTATCCCTTTTTTACGACATTATCAATGAACTTCCTCAACGTGAAGCCAGAAAGAAATGCTATCAAGCTAACCAAATACCTAATGGTAACTTCCGGTTAATCTTTTAGAATTTCCGGTTATTAAACAAGAATCGCACCAAAGTTTTATTCTGTGCTTATTAAACAATCTTTACACTACATAATTTAAATATCGTTGGATTTAGTGTTTAAATATCGCAAATGCACCAAATAAAACTGTAAAACACGGATCGATGTTTGCATTGTTTTTTATTTTGAAACAACCTTCGTTTTCCTTGACGTAACTTAACTAAACAGACGCGTGCCATGCAAATATGACTGACAGCCCAGCTAGCCAATCAGCGTGTAGAATACTATTTGGAGGCGGGTCTAATAACAATATTGAATTATTTAGTGGCTTTTAATGCAGAAATCAATGTTTTATGCCCTCTCAGTGCGATGCATTTGAAATCGATCTTCTGTGAGGCTGAACTGACGCTAAAACCGCACGGAATAAAAATGCAGTGATAGTTTTTGGAGTATTTTAGTCGCGCGATCCGTTGCAGACTTCAAAGGAGTCAAGACCACTACCATTGGCACTACCACGCGACATTTTTTTTTTTTTTTTGCCATTCCCCCCAA
>KN489545.1:704-13517 GCA_000787155.1 Scartelaos histophorus
TTTTTACAAGTAAAAGAATGAGATAATGTTCTGCCTTGCTTTCCTTTTTCTTCGTCTCCTCAGGGGTTATAACATTGGAGTGCGCTTGATTGAGGACTTTTTGGCACGCTCCAGTATTGGCAGGTGTCAGGATTTCCGAGAAACAGCTGATGTCATTGCTAAGGTAAATGGGAATGATTGGAGTTAATCAAAAATCCCAAATCAAAATGTCATATGTGCATTTTCATTTATAAAGAAACCGTTTCTAATTGGGGTTGAATTTGTTTTATTAGCAAATATTATATTCCACAACTATTCAATATATGTCATGCAAGAAATCAGCCAGGGGTTCTGTTTTTGAACACATTGTTTGCCAATGACATTTTCTTTAGCAATCATAGCTAAGAGGAAGGGTTGGGACACCAAAAAGGAACAAGCAAATCAAAATGTATTAGCAGGAAGAGTGTTGGTGTTATGTTGCTTTTATGAAACTAATTGGTTTTGGCAGGTCGCTTTTAAAATGTACCTGGGAATAACTCCGAGTGTGACTAATTGGAGCCCAGCAGGAGATGAGTTCTCTCTGATTCTTGAAAACAACCCTCTGGTGGACTTTGTGGAGCTACCGGACAACCACAGCACCCTCATCTACTCCAACCTGCTGTGTGGCATCCTCCGAGGAGCTCTAGAGATGGTAACCTCACAAAACACCTATTGCACTCTTTAACCTTCCACACCACCAGACATATTATTATCACCCCTGTCTAATGGTTGGTTGTTATTGTGTATCAAATTGTAAATCAAATTGTAAAACTTCTTATGTAGAACAAATGTTTACACTTAAGTAGCTCTTTCACTGAAACATTCACCATATTCACTCCACCTACATCATACAAACCTGTTTGCTTTGACCATATAAATGGGTTTTCACATTTTTTTGGCTATTTTTTAATTTATGTTGTATGTAATAACCATAAAATGTACATATATGGATAGAGCTATCATGCTAGCTGCTGCGTTCCAAATAGGAAGTTTGCATGTGGACTCCTCTGTCTCCTACTGACGGTGGCTCCCATTGACTTACAGTGGAATATTGTCTCCCTCTCTCTCTAACTCCCGCTGTGAGACTCGTCATTTTAGTCTTAAAATGTTTGTATTAACCCACTATACATGATCCTGGGGTTTTCATTTTGCTATTTTGTCCTTTAAAAAAATCCTATTACTAATATGGAGTGTGGCTCCAAATCCACTCCTGCTTAGTCTACCATATGTACCCCACACCCTATAATAGACTAGGTGCCATGAGCCATTTTGACACGGGTTCTTCTAATGTTAGGATTAGTTTTAAATAAGACAATATTTTTAATACTGATTATGTCTTAGGTCCAGATGGCTGTAGATGTCCGGTTTGCCCAGGACACTCTCAGAGGGGACAATGTGACAGAAATCCGTATGAGGTTCATTAAAAGGATCGAGGAAAACCTTCCAGCGGGAGACGAATGAGAAAACCAAGGAAACTCATATCTTTTGTACACTGAAGATTATTTTCAACTTTTGAGACTGAAACACTGAGGATGAATGAACATAAGTAACACAAGTAACAGCAGTTGTAAAGATGAGAAGCATGATTAAGTCCAATGTGTTTGCCCCTTTTCTGTGTGGAAAAATGTCTTGTTTGTATTAAAAGTGCAGTATGTAACTTTTTCAGTGGTGGGTCTGCCATCAGCTTTTCTCCATGGAGATGCTGTTGCCTCCTCATTTATAATGTATATTTATTTTTCTTATACCTTGAAAAACATGTAGTCTTGTTCCATAGATGTAGAAGTTTAATTCTCTGCTTTGAAACATAAAAAAAAAACCAGAAGCTCCATGGAGACAAAGATGTAGAGGATCCTACACCATAAAAGCTACATAGTATACCTTGAACTTTTTTGTAATATATCCACTAAACATTTATCTTGTAAAGATTTTTATTGTTATTAAAATTTCTGAAATCCATTTTATCTACAATTCTCAGGCGCACAGGTTGAGGGGACCACCAGAGGGTGCTAAATATGTTCTATCAACCTTTGATGCCGATTAAATGTATGTTCTGTGACAATACTGAGGAACAGTGGCTATGTTTACATGCACACCAAAATCTGATCATTATCTGATTTCAGGAGTAAACAGGCACATCTCATTTGAGTTCTGACTGTTCACGCCTGTGCAAATATTTACAGGGAAAATAATAAAAAAAATAAATGTGGCAGAAAATATTTAAATGACTCCACCGGTCCTTTGACACCAGGTGTTTTTGAAGATGTTTGATTTTTTTGCATATATGCACATACAGCAAAGTCACATTTAATTCTTGAGTTATTGGATTAACCCAGTTGTGATTTTAATGTGCATGTAAATCTATCCAAGGTTATATAGTCACATGTAGGGTGATATAATTTTCATACAACAGTTAACAGATAATGTGATAGATAATGTGAAAAAAGACTAAAACATACATACATGTGGTCATTATGAATTGGTTATGATTTAACAGTAGAAAATACAATCTGTCCCAAAATCTAATTTTGCTTTATGGTTTATTCACAAACATTCATATGTGATGGTTTAGTTTTTAAAGATAAGGACCATTTAAGTAAAGAAAGGCCACAGGTGCAAAATGCAGATAAAAATAATATTAAGTTTGATTTTGAAAACAAGTAGTGAATGATGTGGGCCTGCACTGATATGCTTCGGGCTAGCTAAATGTTTCCATGTGGCTTTCATGGGAAACAAATGGTAAAAGGCATGCTGCAACTGTAAAGCCCAGCACCCGAACTGACCACTGATCCTAAGTATTTCTGTTATTGTTCCCCGTACCATGCTATACCTACTGATGGATGAAGCATTGGGGCATGCTTTAGATGTCTTGAAAAGCTTAAGTTATACATTATCATAGCATTACTATACAGGTAAAAACATTGTAACTTCCTTATTCTTAGGTTTACATACTTGTCTGAGATAGAGTAATTGAACCCACTGCATTCAACATAGAATTTTAGTGAGCTTTCTATTACTAAACCTAAACAATAGAGCATTTTGTTATTATCACTGATATTGAAATGCTATCAATCTTTCTTCACATATAATACGCCCTTTTTTTGTTTTTGGCTGGTCTGGAAGAACAAAAACGAAACACTGACGTCCGGTGAAATGTGGTTCTTGTCCATCTGACCTGGATCCGGTGCATCCCAGACTCCTGTCAACAAAGAGGAAGAGAAGTAGACTCTCCAGACCTGCTCCTGTCTCTGCTGTCAGTGAACCACAGGCCTGGGACTACAGGAACTTTACAAACCCCATTCTGCTCCTTTGAAGGTCCGCCGTGCTTCCAATTTCCTTTATCTGATGAGTGCACTTTTACCTTCTGCCTTGTGTTTTCGTTCTTCTTTCTTTCTTATTGTGACCCTACAGCCATTGGGTTCATGCAGCTGATATGATCACAATAGTTCCTCTGCCATGCTGTTGCAGAGATGTAAATTAGACCAACAAATTTCTTCCCCAAAATGTAATTTTCGCTTCTACCATTAAATGAAAATAATCTAAATACCGTCCTCGCAAGCACAGATGAGTAGCCCTTGTAGAAAACTAGGCTGAATGATGAAATGAAAGATGGATCACATGATTTCACATTGCCGTGAAAATCTATAGGGCTTACAGTTCAGGGGTATTATGAGCAATTTATTTCATGTAGATAGAGAAGCACAGTTAGTGGCCAGTAGCCAATGGTTGGAATGTTCCACACTATTAAATGTATATAATTTAGTTGCTGTTATTTTTTCTTGATCAAAAATAATTTGAAAACATGCATTCTTACTGTTAATAGGATTACCTCTCCACAGATCTGACCAGTAACTTGGCCTGGTAGTGCTCTAGTGCCATACTGTGGAACATTACAGGCAAAGCAGTATGGAGTAAAGCAAGTGGGAGGCCCTTCACCAGAAAAGTTACATATTGCACTTTTAACTGTAATTCCACTGAATGGCCTTAATGAGACACATGTTTCTATCAATACGTGCTATACTGACAGTTAGGAGGAGTTATTCACAAGATGAGATATTTATGACATTATGTTGCTACTATTGAGGATTTATTTCCATGCCTGCCCATGAAGCCTCCCAGTGTGATTTTAACTCATTCATGCTGAAAGGGGTCATGTAACACTTCCACCTTGTTCCAATTAGACGTCCGGTTATGGCCAAGCACTGGTCAAATCTACTGTAAATATAGCACAGACAAAACACACACTGTGGACATGTACAAGGCCCACATACAGGCAGGAAGAGGAGGAAACCAGTGTGAAGCTGTGTGGGGTGGTCCGATGTGCGAAGGTCAACTCCTGGACATCATCATCGTCACCTAGAGGACAGCCAAGTCATCTGTGGTGGGACTGTGCTGGAAACAGCTGACCCTCTGATGCTCCGAGAAATAAATGTGTGTTTGATCCTTCTAGATACAGTGAAAAAACGTATGGAATAACATGCTACAGTGGGGTTGCGCTATTCTTATTTTTTTATGTGGCGATAATAATGAGGAAGTAAATGTGCAATCAATTTGGCACATTTATATTCACTAAAAATACACAATAAACTGATCAATATTTTCTAAAACTGTGATCCGAGTAGTACTGGTGGTATATTAGGTCCTCTGGTGGTGTGTAGATTCCTCTGCAGTTTAATTGCAGTTTATTTTTGCAGTCATTTTTGATTTCTGATTTGATTCCTTATTTGTACCTATGGTAAAACTAGATGATCCTCACTCAACTAAGCTCAAGATCTGCTCCTGGCAAGTTGCCCCAGAGATGGATTTTTCTTTAGGGTCAATAAAGTGTACTTTGCCTTACTAAAAGGAACCCACAAGTTTACCATCTCATACAGACATAAGAAACAAGGCGGTTGGTCTTGCCAGAGAATACCAAAAAATTTGATTAGGAAGGGAACAACATAGTTTAAAAAGGGAAAAGGAACAACCCAAAGACCCAAAGCCATTGTTACAGATTGTTCCTGGATTGAAACTCAATATCAAAGCTTTGTTCACAAATTCTTTAATCTTAATTAATGTGATTTTAATTACACATTAGTAGCTATTTAATTACTCTGATCACAAATAACCTTCTCCAAAACAAACAAAAAACCATGAATGCTTTATAATGTTACGTGCAGAACTTAAGGGCTGCCTGTTCTGTGACACGCCCAACACTGGTCCTGCATGGTCTGCTTCAATTTTACAATTTCAATGGGGTGTGGGGGTGGGTCTCTGCAACATACTTGTCACTACAGCACCTCCAAAAAATGTTACGCAGTGGCAAACAACCTCAGCAGAGCACTGGCACAATCATTGAACAGGATTAGAGCCCATGACATCATAAGGCCAGGTGATTGAGTGTGAGCGCTTGGTTTTTCCACCACTTAATATGTCCACTGAAAGAAATACGTGACTAAATATGCCTCTTAAGGTCATTTGCTAAAATACCTGTTCTGGCTCATTTACCGTAAAGGACTAAAAACAAGTTGAAAACACCAAGCCGTTTGTTATGAAGAAAGGTGAAAGAAGTTCTCCAGAACCCATACGCCCCCGCTGTTAAATGTACCAGTTATCCTATGTGGCCATAAATATCAGTAACTCTTGTGCTAATGCTGTTATTGCATTACTATAATAGTAGTATTAATGTAGCAGTATCGCTACTACTACAACATACAATAACCAACTTTTAACCATGAGTGAAGAACATGTTTCAGCATTAACTGTTAGCCCCATCTACTTATTCCCTCCTTTCACTGTAATTTTAAACTGTAACAGAAAAACAACTTTAGTCACAGGCATTTGTGTCTACAGGATTCTCAATAATGTGTTTTAATTTTCATTAAGATAGGAACCTGTGCCATCAGCGCTTCACCCACATCCAACACATTCATACACACACAACACATTCATTCTAGGTGCGGGTGAAGCGTCTAAGGACACAACACGTTTTTTCCACAGCCACCACACTCTGACACCTGGATTTCCCAGCAGTTTCCCATCCAAGGAGTAACCAAGCCCAACCCTGCTTACCTTCTGAGATCTGACGAGTTCAGGCTTTTGGCAAGGAGGTTTGACCACAAAAGATTGATAAAGTGTGTGTTTAATATGTATCTAAAGTAAAATGCATGAATTTGGAGATATGTTTACCAAAAGTATGTTTGGAGCCGTTTCTGGGTGGAGTCATTATAAAGGTCCTTGGAGTAGTGCTGTGTATAAGGTATGTACCAGAGCTAAAATTAGAGAAGGAAAACATAATCTGATGTTTCCATTTTTCACTCTGGCTCCTTGTGAAAAGATCATGACAAGATCAAAGCAAATATTATCTTATGTTCAAAAGTCCAATGCGATCCCAACAGATTTGTTATGGTTTCATATTATGCTTGCATTTGCTTTTTTCAGACATTTTATAAACTGTCCCCTTAAGTCTAATTATGCTCTGACAAATTTTAATAAATGCTGACCATTTATTTATGATTGATTATGCACCCCAAACAATACATTTTTATTTGTATTATTATTATTTTTTAAGTATTGTTACAGGTCCTGTTGAAATTGGTTAATATTTTCTTTTTATAGTGCGACAAAGACATGCACTTTTATGGTGAATTGACAAATTTTATTCGTAATTAAATAAAATGTAACTTGACTACAGCCAAAGGCTTGAAATAAAGAGGAGGATATGATGATGTTGTTCAGTATTGTTGTTATTGTTGCTACAGAAGCAATCTTTTCAGGCCATTACATATTTTGATAATAATACAAAGAACCACTAAAAATGGGCCGAGGAGTGAAGGGACTGAGTGCAAGGAATTTGCAGATAGAATTTTTTCACTCAACCTGTTACCACAGGAGATCAATTTCCTTTTGCCACTCCTCCTGTTTCCATGGCTTTGTTATTCTTCTCACTCTGATAGTTTGAACCAGAGCTGAGGTAGTCCAGGTTGTGTAGAGTCCACTGGATCTCACTTCTGTCTTGGACTTGTTCTGTCAAATCGGTTTCCCAAACTGAGAACCATGCAGAGAGCAGCTGTGGTAGCCTCTGCTGCTGTTTTCATGTGCCAAGAACAGTTAAAATTGAACATCTTGGACTTCTGAACCTGCTTTTGTCATTCACCTAAAGAAACCCTATTATATATACCCATGAACCTGACCTCTGAGCAGTTGACAATACAACGCCAGTGTTATATGTCATGATGAATAAAATAATAATTATTTTTGTGTGTTGGGGTGTGTAGCAACTAGTTAATTAAAGAGTTGATTGAAAGGGAAAAACTGAACTATTGGGAAAGGCCATACAAATGTTCCTCTTTGATAGTTTCATGCTTGCTTGACATCTCTATCACCTTGTCACAGCACGGCGTGTTCTCAAAAGTAAATATTTTCTTGGCTTGATAAGGCACGCACACAGTTAGACATAATTACAGCATGTTTGATGTATTAAGATTAAAAAAAAAAAAAGGTTCAGAAAAAAAATCCTTCTTTGATAGAAATGCAGTGTGTGCCAAGAGTTTAAGAATATCTGGAATAAACCAGACCCCAGACTGTTAATGGATTACTCTGAAATTGTTTTGGAAGCAGCAAACCTCATATCAGAAAGTTTACAGTTTATTTACTTATTGCCCTATAACCTGTTTCTTGTTATGTGCAATTTAAAGTGATGGTTTGATTCACTTGTATTGTGAATGTGTTGTGTTGTTGTATTGTTTGAGCTATGAATGAAGTATCTGTGGGTCATTACACGTTTACACCCATGACTGTAGCTCTGATGCATAGAAAGGCACTATTTAGACTATGTGTGTCACTGAACTGCAGTAATACATACAGAGTACCTGCTACTGCTGCCTACTACCATGCTACTTTCTGGGGATGAATGAGCAGAGGATCAATAAATCTACAACTTCAGAAGTCACATTCAAGTGTATTAATCACTCTGCCAGTGTGTGCTCTAAGAACAACACTGACCCTTTTCCCTTTTCAAAAATCCTGCACAAATCAGCCCCTCATCATGATGTCATGTCTGGATGCAAATGGCTTTGATTTGACACTGTATGAGAACAATATGAACAACAACTATTTTCAGCTTTAACAGATGTCTGGAGGCTTTTTTGCAAAAATCGCTACCAGTATACTCAAGATTTGATATGTTTTGCCCCAAAAAGACCTTGCATTGTATTTGGGCATTGATCAAGGACAGATTTCACAATTTTGTTATGCAACTCTCTGAATCAGCACAGTGTGGAAGAATGTACACAACTAAAAGGGTGCTGGTTCCAAGCTAAAAGTTCAATATGTTTCCATTTTGATCCACACAGCCCCCTCTGGAAACACAGGGTCAGGGCCAAGAGCAGATTTCAAACAAGCTCATAAGAGCGAGGGTCACTGTAACATGTTTTGTGCTGTATTGTGGGGGAACATGAAGGAAACAGAACTTTTTGACAACATATTTTTGCATGTTTTAGCAAAGCTCTGGAATAAAATGTTCATATATTTATTTTAGAAAATGTGATCTTACTGTTGGTGTTGCAACACTCAGCTTTTGCCTAACTTGAAAATAATAATGTCATTGTTAGTAATGTTTGTTCCTGTTTATAAATAAATACATAATTGTTGTCATATGTTGTCATGTTTAGAATGTGTGGTTTGACATATGCTTTGACATATGCTTTGCATATGTCAAAGGTTCGGTTCATTTTATCTTGTTTATCTGAGTGCTTGTTAACTAAATACAGCACATTCAAACAGTTACATACTAATAATCACTTAATATGTTCCTCGTCTTTGATTCTGCCATTGTTTTTGTGGTTTAGAGATTTTCCACTGAGTGGTTGCCATCACAAGGCCATGGTGTGTGCAGCACTGGTGAGGAGAGGAGTTATTGAGGTTTCAAATGAGAAACAGACTGGAGCCGAATCTTCCTCACTGATTATTATCACTGAAGGAAATATACAGAGGAGTGAGGTTTCTATGTCCTGCCCTCCAGCTTAACCAACAGGAGGCGCATTGGAGATGGACCATTTAGCACTGTTGATGCAAATGCACATGATCATGTGAGCCTCACTGATACGCATCCATGAATTATATATTACATGATTACATGATAAGCAATCAGACTCTTTAGAACATCTGGCTGGGAAGAAAGCCTATAGTTTAGATCGACCACATGGGACAGAGCCTTTGTGTCCGGTCCTTGTCCTGTCCTCACATCTGTTCCACTAAACACCACAATTAGACCTAGTCCCATTACTCATGCTTTGGCCTGTCTGAAAACTTGACCATGATACACCTGCTGGTTTTGGCCAATGCTGCTGTCCCCTCAAATAGACCTTGTTTACTGTCACTGTCCTCAAGTCCTATCTCCTACAAGTCACTCTAACTTGCTGCTGGTCTCTGGACAATGGACATAGGACTCTCTACTTAAAAACAAAAAAAGGCCTATTTTTTTGTCTCTAAAAATAAAGGGCATATAGAACAATCCCATTTGATAATTTCAAAACAAATAAGGCAATAAGTAAGAAACATACCAATTCACCAATGCATTTTTCCACTGCCAATATGACAAGGATCTTCTAATAGGCCTATGTGCATGTGGTGTGGTTGTGCGTTTTGTCAATCTCCTCTCACATCACATCTGTGATGCAGCTGAGCAGTCCTTCAGGCAACGTCTGCCCTGTTTGATATTTAACATCTTTTATGTGTGTCTTCTCATATCAATATGTGTGTTTTTGTATTTTATCCAATGAAATATATCCGCGACTTTGGACTGATGTAGTGGAAATGAAGAAACTAAGTAAAGTCTTTATACCTTTTGCTTTCGACCTCTTCTAGTTTGCATTACAGAGCCTGGTGTGTATTCTAAGGTCTTTATTTCATTTAGATCGTAGCCCAAATTATGTCTTGAAACACCATACTTCCTCTATTTCGCCCAATAGTTTGAGGACACATTTTCTGTTAAAATGTATTTCTTAGTCTGACCACACGGTGGCAGTATAACAGATCGACCCTGTTTGCTTTTGTACGCAGAGAAAAATTGCCCTGCTCAATGTAGGTATAAAAATATATATATGCATTACAAAGGACTGAGTGGTATCATAACGGTGAACTGTGACATTTGCAGAATTTCTGGAAAGCTAAAAAAGTGATGTAACCTACTGCACAATCAAGAAACCACTGTAGTAACCAAAAAATTTAATTGGACTTGAGAAATTCGTCTCAAATTTGGTAGCCTGTGTGAAGTATGGACTGTCCTTTTGGCTACTTATTAGTGATGTACCATATGGTCTACGTTGCAGCTACGTTTGTGTAGTTGTTCAAAAAGTACAAACGCTTTGTTATTCCTTGCTTGCTAAATGACTCATTAGGTTACATATTAAATTACTCATCAAACTGTGATAAGATTTGTAATTCCATTTTGTCTGACCTAGAGTGGAAGATAAAGATCATCTGGAGTCTTCATCATGCATGTCTCTTCTCTTGGTCCATCCGATTCTTGGTTCTTGATCCACCTGTTCACCTCAGACTCTCATGGTTGTGGATAGTGAGTATTGTTAAGCCATGATTGTTTCTTTTAATAGATTATTATATACACTTTGTATTTTACATATTTAATCCTAATACTAAAATGACATTATCCTAGTAGTTGATCTGCTGTTCTCACATGTATGCAGAATCATAACTATATTGCATTTTATGGGTGGGTGTAGGACAGCTACACTTTTTCAGCACCATCTTCCTCTTGTGAAGTGGGTCGTGGGTGTACTATACCTTATAAGGCCTTAAAGATGACAGGACGGGTTTAGTTTCAGAACCATGTTAATCTGAGAAGTCTTGGAGAGGCCCCAGAAGGAGGCAGATCATCCTGAAATCTGCACATTGCTATCATTAGATGTCTTGTGCTGTTTTAGATACGTGCTGTTCTTTCCAAAAGCCTCTCTTTCAAATATCAAAGCTCATTCATCTTTCTGCTCTCCTGCTGATTCAATTTTAAATCCTATGTTGGTTGCTTTGCTATAAACACATTATAATGGTCCTATTAGTTTTCTGTGGACAAATGGTAATTTCGTGCTCCATCGAGTATTGACAATATTGATACAGCATATGTTTGTGTAATATGTTGAGGCTGATTTTGTTGACGAGTGCAGAATTTTGTTATTACTTTATCAACTCAAATGACTCTCTTTGACACACTTTTTTGTGCCAAAGCCAATTTCGAAATATGTACCCCTTTCTGTGATCTCTCTCCTTTGTCTTTGGATACAGACCGGCAGTTATGATAAGAGCTCTCTCACAAACAGGAAATGTTTTAATCTAATCACACTGCCATTAATTCCTGATTGAAATGATTGTTTAGTCTTCATAAATGTATCCTGATTGTGCTCATTGCTTATTTTGATAGGACTTCTTGTTGAAGTGATGGAACATACCAGACATACTTAAGAAGAGCTATTATGCTGTGTGCAAGAGGTTGAAAAACACAATTTAAGAACTAAGTTTACTCCCTTTCCCAGATGAAACATGTGCCTTCCTACTAATACTGGCATGGACATTTTTAGGTTAAAAAATCATTAAATACTTAAAGACATTAAAAAAAAAACAACATTTATTTAAAAGGGACAGAACAGAGGACATTGTTACATTTACAATAGCAACTGATGCCAAGTCTATAGCCCATCTGGCCAAGGGCTAATTTTCAGACCTGGTCCTTCAGATAAAACAGACAAAGGCAAACATATAAACATTACAATATGAAGCACAGTGCAACATATTTACAATGACATACATTTTTGTTTGTTTTGGTTCGTTTTCAGCCTCTGCTTCACTTTGCAGCTAAACTGGCTCAGATCTGTGCGAGTTTTCAGTTTGTACCATAAACAGATGCTGCCATAATCCAAAGACATGCAAAAGTTCTAGGGGAATTGGGGCTTATCCCTATAGTAACTGATGATATTTAGGAAATTTTTAGTAGAACTCCATGGATAGATTTGTAGCTGTGCAATCGAGTGGTCAGCAAAATAGAATAATTTGTTGATTTGCGTGAGACCTTTTGCATTGGGTCAAATTGTGTATTGGAGAAAATTTAGACATTGAGTGATGATGGTCATTTCTAACCTGATGATTAGTGAGGATGGAAAAATGCATGGGAAATTCAAGAAATTAATGTTAATAGTAGCAGCATAGTAAAGGAAGTGCAAGCAGGAGTTGAAAGGCGTGGAACAGTGTAGAAAACCCTGTGGAGGGAGTGGCATAGGGTCGTTTGCGTTGGAGCGGAGCGCTGGAGGCTTGGGGAGGGGAGCGCAGAGGGACACTGAAATGTTGAAAAACCTCACAATTGATGGTGTTTGATTTCCACAGTAATTACCATTCCTCTGGCTCTGTGCATTCCCAATCTGGCCTATCTTATATCCACACCACATTCCGCAAATGATTAGCTGGCCCACGACTTCTCCGTGCTGCCCATGGTCTTATTCTGCTAGAACCACCAGCAAACTGTGTAATGAAACACATTGAATTAAAATGTACAGTAGGGCCAAACAGGCTAATTCTACTCATGATTTACAATTTGCCAGCATACTGGCAAATTTATATTTCACACAGCACAAATGATAATTTTGACAATTTTGAAATTACATATATAACAAAAACAAAAATAGACAAAAGCAAAAAAAAAAAACTGTTTAACACACACACACGCACGCACGCGCGCGCGCGCACACACACACACACACACACACACACACACACACACACACACACACACACACACACACACACACACATATT
>KN489545.1:18770-42980 GCA_000787155.1 Scartelaos histophorus
GCTGGTCTTTGTAATAACTGGACAGTGCCATAATCCATAAATGGTTTTAGGTCGGGGTTGATCTGTTGCCGTGACAGTGGGTGGTCTCTGTAAAGCCCTTTGTGGTGCTGTTTGTGTAGTTCAGATGTCTGTTTTTCTGGCACGTCTCTCAATACTAACCAAAGCTGGAGGCCTGCTGTCTTGTTTTCTCTGACACAGTCACACATCTGCAGGCTTTTGAAAAGACCAGACAGAAAACACAAAACAAGCAAAAACAACAAATCTTTGCCATCACAACCAAGTTAGCACTTTCTCCTGCCACGTAATGTCAAAGTCATAAACTGTGGTTCAGTGGGAGAGGCTAACCACGGGCACACCATTCATCCTACATTCTAACACTTCTGCATTTTATCCTCATGCAATTTCACTTCTCAGTTTCAAAGCACTCTAGCAATAACAGAAAGTTATAAGTATGGCTCAAACACCATGTCCATCAGAGTAGTTAATGGTGTCATGTCTGCTATGTATAACGATGTTTTCTCTTTATGCTGGCGTAACATTCAAAGGCCAACCTGATCTTTTCCAACGTTTCATCATCTGTAATTTCCTTTTTTCCTTTGTGAATGTTTGAGTTCTTATGAACCCATTTCCCCATACATTTATCAGTGCAATGAAGTCAAATATTTCAGTGTAAATGTAGCCGTCACATAATTTTCACAGTTAATGACATATTGAGCAGCGGTGTGTTGAACTCATGGAAGCAGCTGTTTGGGAAAAGCTTCCTTTTGGGTTAAGGTCAGGACACATTCAGAGTCACAGGAAACCAGGTGAGACAGCCGCTCTGGGATGGCTAAGGTTTTAGTAGGCCTGCTGTAAAAGTTATACGCATTATGTGAGCTAGTTCTGGGGCAATAGTTGTGCTTCTGAAAATTCAGATCACTTTATTTGTTCTAATCTTATTGTTTAGGTTTGGAGATTCTGTGACCTCTGCTGTAAAAGAAATGTTTTACAGGCAAACGGTAGAGTAAAGACAGTATGCTTATTGCAAGAAGGCCTTCTTATTTTTGACTTTTTGTATTGATGCTTACAAACTAAACACATTTGTTTCTTGTTTTTCAATTTTACAACAAGGGCAAAGCAAATGTTGAAATTGCTTCATGAGCATAACATTGGTTTCCTCATTTTTATTTGGCAGGACAACATTTACAGGTATTCACAGCCTGTTAAATAAAACAGCACTCTGGAAACAATTAGCAAGCCATATCCTAACATCCCAATACCATGGCCCAGCTGATTAGCAGATCTACTGGTATGCAGAGAAACCTAAAACATATTCTGTTTCTTTTTTACAGTAGGCACTTCTTTGTTTAAATCTCAGCGCACACCTGACATCTGACTCCTTACTGATGATTAATGACTAAAGGTCTTTCAGCAGGGACCACCCAGGGTCAAAATAAGCCACCATAAATACAGAAGCAGTAACATACCATTCAGTCGCCACTCTCTTATTTACACATGTATCAGCACTCACTGATCGCCCAGACCACAACAACACCATTTTTAACATCTGTATCACATATTTTTACTTCTTTTATTCTTCTTTGAATGTCTTCTGAACTTGATAGAATCATTCCCAGAATGAAACAGTGCCACCCCTCAGTCCCTGGTGCTCTTTCCCCTTTTATGTGTCAGACAATTACCCTGGGAAACTCAGAGGCTGCCAGCAGTGGTCTCAGGTGTGTGTCCGCACCACTTTAAAAGACATCCATCCCCTTTGGGAGTATTGTCCCATCAAGGCTGATGTGGCTGTCGTCAACTAAGACATCACAGCCCTGTTCACACGCGATTTGTAGTACTTTTTGCCTAAAATAATTCTTTGCTCTTTTTAAGATAAATGTACTTTATTCTGTGGACTGACTGTATGTTCATCTTATTTTCCTGCTTTCTGCCATTCCCACTCTCCTTCACCTTGTGTAGGCACAGCCTGGTGAATGCCAGGCATTCCTTTGTAAGGTTAGAACAGACAAAAGATGGACCACTTCACTTGTGAGAAGAGCACCCTCTGACTCTTTGCCCACTGGAAAAATTTCACAAAATTCACTTCTTCATTTTGTGCACTTTGTGTGGAGGACTTTTTAAAATCCCATCAGTTAAACAGAAATAGAGGCATGTGCTACAGAAGTTAGTTTAGTGATCTCTTTTGTTTGAGTTATATTTTTGTGTTCTGTTTACTTTTCAGTTGAGTGTGGTTAGCTATTGACCTATAATATATAATAGAAGTATTGTGCGTACATCTCCGCCTTGAGACACGCAACTCAGTCACTGATTTCAAAGCCAATTAGACACACCCTTTAGCACATTAAGTGTGTAGAGCTCTGTTTCCCTTTATAAACAAATCAAGTAAATCCAATCATAATTATTTTATATGCCTCCGTTTCTGTAAATTGATAGTTGCCACTTGTGTCTATGCTGAAGTGAGCATTGATTCAGACTTAGTCACACTGCATTAATTTCCCATTATTTTAGTGTCCTAAAATATCTCATCGTTTGATCTTTGTTTAAGTAAATCACATATTCAACACTGAACAGTGTTAATTGACCAAATGTTTAGGTAAACAGGGGTGTAATCCATCAGGAAGTTTATTCTATTGGAGCTCACAAACAACAGCTCCACCCATTCACACACTCCCACCATTGAAAGGGGCCACTTAGGGAACATACAAGGCCAATGTACGTCGAACAAGCCTACCCCACCCCGTTCAGTCACACAGACCCACCTCAGAGGAGAACAGAGGCTTATAGGTGAGGACATAGGGCGCTATGTTCAGAGGCCTGGGTGGGGTGTGTAATATTACTGCCAACATCACTTTCACTGCTTATTTTTGGGCAAGGGCAAGTGGCCTGTGTGATGCAATGCAGTAGTTTTAAGTGAGTCAGTAAATGAGTGCTGTTTATTTTTACTCTTACTAATGGAATGGAGAGAACAAAATAGCAACCTATGACGACCAGGTGTTTTTTCCTTCTTCTTGGGAATGTTTCACCTTGTAAAATTGAAGCAGTAGGAGGAGCTCAGAACATGCTGTGCGTACAAGTGCTAGAAGTGTAGTCAAACCAAATGGTATCAGAATGAGAGACAAATCTGTATCGGCGTGTAGTGAAGCAGTTGATGGGGGGTGTTTTCTTCCAGAGCCACACAGGGCTTTTGCTTTGTGTGGGGTGTGACCGGGCCACACGTCGTCACTGAGGCGCACACCTGCAGATGAATGGCAGGCCTCACTACTACACAGGGCTCCTATTGATGACATCATCGCCCGGCATCTGGTCACTCCACCCTTTCCATGTTCTGAGTGCCACCAAGTCCACGGAGCACCATGGTCCTTTCACAAACCTGACGCCATTGCTTGTTTGTTCTAGTGATTATTCAATTCATCTGGATCAACTTCTTCTCACTGAGGTCACTCATAACAATCGGCTCATTTATGTCCCTACAGTATTCAAAATAAGTAAATGTTTCTCCATTAACAAAACAAAAGATTCATCTAAACCATGTAATAGATATATTAGAGATAATTATCTTAATTGATTTAAGAGTATGGTACCAGAAATAACATTCATACTTTAATGTATTTTTCTAAAATAGATTTTGGATTCAGTGCCCCTACATTTATTTATTATCTATAACTTAATCTTATCTCATCTACCAGCGGAATAGGGCTTGGTATACCTTTAAGAGTTTCATCCAATCACAAGCTAAAACAAACACTAAAAAACTTTTCTAAAATCTACTCCCACCACACAAGGCCAACAAATACAGCTCACATCAGATGAACAATGAATGCTTAGCCTGTATGAGAACACTGCCTCCAGTTCACCAGGAACAGTCCTGTTGGGATCAAATTATGATGGACAATTTACAGTCCATAGTAATCAAAATGTATGCTTTTACCAAAACTGAATTAATTTGGAACGTGTAGCACATATATCTCATTCACACTTGTGTTCTGGTAATTAAACTAAGCCTATAAAACAAACACATCAATCATCTTTAATATGCAGACATTTCTATGCATTTTTTGCTCTAAACATTTTGATTACTTAATTCTGTGTACTTTGAATTCCTAACTGATAAAAAGTGTGGAGAGTATACAGTGTAGGAGGGTGTGAGTTCCCCTGTCCCACAGCTTTCACCTTCTCTCCTCATCACCAGCTCCATGTGAGCACTACCCCACCCCATCCTGCTCACTTCCCTCCTTTCCGAGAGCCAGCCTCAGACACTTGGTTTTTGGAGGAAGGGGGTGAAGCCAGTGAACAATCCTGTCTGTCTTTTCCCAAAATAAGCCAGTGGGAGAGATCGCCAAGTAAGTCAAGGAGATTGGAGCAGCGTGCTCAGCCCCTGGTTATAAGTGGTGTGAGTGAAGCCCGACCTGCTCGGACCCTGAGCTCAGAGCAGCCCTGCTGCCTCTCTCAATGTTCTGCTCCTTATCCCTCTTTGTCCTGCTGCCTCACTCTCCTCACTTTTCCACTGTTAGAGTGAAAAGGCACACATCGGGAAGGTGCTGTTCAGCTCCAATTTCTTTTTTGACTCTTTCTGACTTTCCAGAAAGCACATGGATGGACTTCAATTTTTGTTGGAAATAGAAAAATAAAATTTAAAATTGACAAACTTTTTAACTGAAATATTTAGAGTTTTGTATCTGAGAGCAGCACTGTAAGGAACCTTTGAATTTTTTTGCATTTTGGTTGCATGCCTCTTGAGTTTTTAATGGCATCACACTCCTTGGGAGACCGGCGTGGCTGAAGGAGGGACAGACCTGAAGCTTTGCCCCTGCTCCCATCACTCAGAGGAAAAGGTAAGTCTATTCTAGCAGCATGCATTTACAACTGGAAAAAGCAAAACCAATAGTGTGTATAATATAAGTCATGGGACTTACATAACTCAGTGCTCACAGATTATTAATACCTTGAACTTTGGGGTTTACCATGCTACAAATTCTTTTTGTTTGAGAGGAGACATGGCAGAGACATGGCATTATAATACACTTTATCAGGCTTTGATTGTACTGCAGACCCAAAGACTGAAGTGCTTCATGAAAAATGAGATGTTGAAGTGGCACTGATCTGTGGAGTGTTGGGGTGGGGCAAAGGGCATTCAAAATAGTCTAGAACAAGAAACATAATTGCCTTTTTGTTTTAAATAAACAAAAGACTCTAAAGTTATAACAATAAATAGTTTCCATTTTCTGTTGTGTCTTTACAACTGTTGATCAATTTCCACTGTCCATCCAGTGGAGTGACTTCTGGCAGGCTCCTGTGCATTCCACTGAAACAACATCCCTGAGTAGCGCAGTGCAGCACAGCCACAGTCCTGAGGATTTCTAATAAAATACAGAATCAGAGAAGCAGTAATGAAGAACATTCACAAATTCAGAGTAAAAATACAGACAGCATATAAAAGGCTTGCTTTGGAGTTTCTAATCACATGTGAAGGGGGTGCAGAGGGAAGGAGGGAGGAAAGTCTGGAAAAGACTGGAGTAGAGCTCTAAGTCCAAAAAGACTTGGCAGCACTCAGTGTTTTGCTGGCTTATGGCGAGAGAAGCTGACAGACCGGTGTGTGTCTGCACACATGCTTCCTCCTATAGGTCTGCAATATCAAAGACAGATTACACAATCAGACACAGGGTGGGAGTAGGTGCTCCAGTGTGAGCTGCAGCTGCGTTTCATGCATCTCACAGTTCTGTCCCTGTGTCCTTTCTGCACTGACACTAGCAATCTATGAGACATTGCTCATGCAGAAAATGTTGGAACCATATCATTAAATCTTTGGCTCTATGATTTACTCAGAGCAAAGTATAAAGAATTTCAAGGACACAAATGCTGAGGTTGTGATGATTATATTAACAGATTGATATATATATATATGTATGTATATTTTTTTGCTTTAAAATAGTAAAACAAAGACTCATTTCTACTGTTTTTTGCTCAAATAGAACCATGTTCAAGTACATGACCTGGCATTGAGTGAAAGGCACCTGTTCCCCATCATGTAAAGCAGCTATGTGTTTATTAAACCATACATTTATCAGATCTGCCTCAGCTAAACTTGAATTTTGTAAATTTTTACAAAATTTCAACATTTAGTTAATATCTTCTATAATGGTCAGACCATTTAGAACGTATGTATCTTGAGCTGGTAATTGCAGATTTTGTGGGTGGCTGGTGGTTGTGACTGCTAAATATCTTTGTATGTACAATAAATAAAAGCAAGCCACATCAAAGAGTGTGTAAACATTCAATCCAGCTGCCAGCTGAGCATTGCCGCAGAGTTTGACCAAGCATATACAAACAGTGGTCATGCCAAATACCCTCTAATGCACACATAGCATACCGCTGCCTCTGCATACTTTGCTACAGCTGTTCCCCACTGGTGCCACTTAACAGGCCAGAACATATTGAGCTCAAGGTGAGAACAACAGTTAACACACACACACAAAAAATTATTTAGGAGTTTGCGGCTTTCCCCCTGCTCTTTCAGAACCCAGGTGTCATGCTCATTTGAAATCATAGCAGGAAATGACTTCGAAAACCTTGTGTGTGTGTTTTCACAAGACTGGGAATGCAAACATATTGGCCACTAGGAGGCAGAGTGGCTTTCGCTGTCTATAGATCTTATATTTCACATATTACCAGTTCTTAAAGCTCAAAGCCTTTATAGATTCAGATGCAGAGCTTCAATGAAACGTGTTTATAACTAAGTTCTTGTGTTTTGGTGGGAATAAGCTACTGCAGGTGTGTCTGCATGTGTGGGAGACCTAGGCAAGCACACGTGTGCCTCCACTCCTCTGTGTATTGCCATTCGAACAGGAAATGAAGGAGAATGCCACTCATTCTCCAGGAACAGTAATCGCCACAAATTCCTTCACTTCTCTTTCCTTTGTTTTAAGTGTTTCCCCAGCTCCAGCACATAATAAGTACAGTATGTCGGACACATTTTAACTGCACTTTGGTAGTTTTGCATGAGAACCATATACGGCTAAAACTCTGTAGGGCATTTTTGAGAATCAGAAATAGTATACTTTTCCTAGTAACACATATACTGACACACTGTATATGATTAGGAGAAATGAATACCACAACATTCATAAGATTACATTTACACTAATCCATAATTTTGCTACTTGGCTTTTTCATCACAAACACTTTTCTTTTTTTTACTGTATTCAACACATTTTTGTTTTAGTTATGAGCCCTGGTAAGAGGTATGCAAATTATTCTGCTATGTGAGAAGAACATGATGAGTGATTGTATTTGATGTGCCAGCTGAGAATTTTGATTGCTCTAACTCCTTCAAAACAGCATTTGCTCTTCACCCTCGGAACTCATTTTTCAATAACTATCATCTTTCCAAACTGATCATCAAACAAACTTACTCTATTGTTGTAATGGCAAGAGACACAAGCTGATCCTGATGTCTTCTCAGGGAGTGTGAAAATGTCAATGGATTTCATCTTAGAGCTGGCTATAAATTGAAATGAGGCTTTTTCTTAGTAATCGCTTAGCTGTTTCTCAAAGTAAAGTGGCCTCTGGTCCCACTTATAACATGATTCAAAATATAAAATGGCTTTTGTTCTTTGTATAAAAAGGTCCGGACTTAGAAACATTGTGTTGAATTGGCAAGCGTCTCCGTCTCCCTGGTTACGTCATGCTCTTCGCTCTTGTTTGCTCATGACCAGTAGCCTCCCAGACCATTACACAGCTGATTTATGAGAGAGCTCCTGAGCAGGATGTCAGAAGTATTTCATTTTTACTAAGTGATGGCACTCTGGAGTAGAAGGAACAGAATTTAAATTAAAAAAACAACTTCCACCACAATTGTCTTGAAAAATGGTTAAAATATGACTCTTTCCTACTGACCATACTTACCATTTGTTTGCCACTGTCTGACTTGCTTCTTTACCCGTCCCGAGTGTCTGGCTAAAGGGGGCGGTTCCTCCGGGCTGTCTCTCTGCAGACCTCTTGTTATGTCTCCCCGGTGCCCATTGAGTCTGTCAGCAGTGGTTCAGTCTTTCCCGCCAGCTATAATATGTAGGCAAGTGCTCCCATATAACACGATCTCATTTGTTCAGGTAGTCGCACATGCCATTTTTAGCTTTGACTTTTTGTTGGCCTGTCCTACAGACATTTCCCCCTCCGCAGCTCAACTCCTGGCAAGGCTCTTGTCTGAGATTTCCAGTCATACAATGTTTGTTCAGTTCTTAGCGGAGGTCATCACCTCAGCAGAAAATGTACATGATCATCGGTGCGTCTTATCACAAACACACACTTGTAAGCTCTCTGCTTTATGAGAGTATTTTATGTCACACATGGGATGGATGGTGATCAGGGATTGGTTCATATTGAGAAAGAGGTCAAAAACAACCCGCTGAGAACTTTGAATCAGTCCAGACTTTGTTATTGTTCAGTCTGAGCTTGATTGATATGTATGTAGGTGTTCGTAAAAATAGAGCCTCGAGCCAGGGGTATTATGGTGTTACAGTCCCTTAAGAGACACTCATAAAATGTATTTTATTTCACACAGACAGATTTCCTGGTGTAAAGGGATTCTTGTTAAAGGATACTCTACTATATGAGCTTTTGTAGTCTTCACAGCAGTATGCCATGTATTAAACCTTGGTCTGGAAGCTTTCCAGTAGAAAGACATTGTGCTAGAGTGGAGAATAGTAATGTATGTTTTTGTTAAAGCGGCACTACATAATTCTTCTGGTGGGGGGTCTAGCTTGTGGATATATTGTTGCTTTGCAGTATGCTTAACAGTATGCCATTAAACTTGTCTATCTTACAATTATTATTAAATAATATTAAAATACAATGACAAGGAGATCTTCTCAGAACCAGAACATATATCGAGCAGCTTTATAGGAAGTTCTAGAAGTTTTAGTGAGTTATTTTACTTCCAATAGATCTATTATTTTGAACATGACTACTTGAAAAAAACATATTATGAATACTTCATCCATCATAGAATGACTAGTGTTGTATTATGACCATAAATCTTAGGAAGAGCTCAAGTGTAGATTCTGCTGCAGACAACATGGATTAATCCCTGTTATTTTCCTGTACAGCATTCTCCCTCTCAGACCTTACGTTTATTTGGCCTTGGCTTTGGACTCCTAATCCTTACAGTTTAAACTCTAAGCCCATTGAGCAACATGTGCTTCATATTGCAATGCCCAGAGGCATTAGGTGGTGTACAACACAACCAGTCAAAATCTCTTGTCCCAATTATTCCTTGTAGAAGCCAAAGAGAAAATCAGACATTTAAAAAAAAAACACATTTTTGTTGATTTCGTGCAGTTTCAGACCTGCCGTGGACGTAAGCTCTAAGCTAAAACAGATATTACTTCCCATGTGCCTCGACTATTGGGCATGTTGAGAGAGGCTTACCTTTATTATTATTCATTGATTATTATTCATTATGGAGAACCTAGGCCTTCAGACAATCATATTTCCAGATTCACCTATGTGTAACAGAGCTAAAAAGACTCTGCACAACCTCAGACTCTCCACACACCTGTGGACTTGAGTCAGGGTGTATGCCAACCAATTTTCATGTATGTGGAACATGCGCAGCACTGACTTTCCACGGCCATTGTTGTCCATTGTGACATTGTCCAGACATTAAACAATGCTGACAAATTTTGTGTTTAAAACAATAATTTGTTAAAACACGGTTTAAACTAGCTGCCAGTACATTTTTTATACAAGCAAACAAATAATCTAGCACCTGCTGGCTGAATTGAGTGACTTTTTGGATTTGGTCACTAAAGCCTGGCTACCACCAGTCTGACCGCTCCAATTTTTCCAAGAAGCTGCGCTGGCCTTCAAGAAGGCGTTTGGGGAGTAAACAAATACATTTGTATTGGTGTCAGCCTGTCAGTCAACTACAAAGGAAGCATGCCATTGGTCAGTGCTAATGCCAGGGCCATCAGGGCTTAAGAAGAAAGCCTGTTTCTATACCCATGCAAAGTTTTGAGACAGATCTGACATTTGCCTTGAATTTAGGTCAAGTAGAAGTTTATTTTCTACTTTCTACTGCAGAGAAAAACAAATCCAGTTCTTTCTTATATTTCAAGATTTATCATCATCAAGCTAAAGTGCACGTCTTCCTCTTGTCGTACCAGCCAAGTTAACAGAAGTTCCACTACATCAAGGTTGCTGTTATTGGCCGACCAATATGCTACTTAATTATAAAGAACTCTGAACCAATTACCTCTGTGTTTCATGTGTTTGGCAGATGTATATCGATTCTCTCTCCATTTCCCTTCATTTTCCTCATTGCGCTGCCAGTAAGAAAACCATGTTGTGTTGCCTCATGACTAATTTGAACCAGAGGATTTGCTTACAGTGGGTCCCAACTTGCTCTACAAGTTGTATGACAATTAACTCTTTACAAATCTAACAAATAATTGATTTATTGGAATTATTACATCTTTTTGTAGTCTCTGTAATGTATCTTGTGTTGCCTGTATTTAGACTTGTGTAGATATTGAAATGCAAACATTTTTCATATCCTTTGATGCCTCTGAAAAACAAAGACATATACATATACATATACATATACATATACATTTACATATACATTTACATATTAGATACATACACTGTAGTAGTGTACAGAAATGGGAAGGTTACAAATGAGGTATAGAGAAATTAAAGCTTATAGTAATAAAGCAACAGAGAGGACAGAGGAGCCTGGTTGGACTATGGGGAGTGTTTGATGTGAGCAAGGATTTTCTGGTGAGTGTCAATGGAAATATCCAGAGACTCTTTGTCTGCCAAAGGATTTCACTCATATGAAGTACTTCTCTTACAATCTTCCACTATTTGTTTGCTCTGCCCGCCCAACCAGACCGTTCATAGCTGGCAGCTAACTTCTTAGTATTCCTTGGCTCTTATTGATTGACTTGTGAGAATATAGAAATAGTGTAAGTTCTTCTGTATTCTATTTTTTGTTACTGAATACTGTTAAACTCAAAACTCAAAAGCTCTTTAGCACACTTCCAGACTGTTAGAATTGGTATTGCCAGTGTCCATGATATGATGCATATTCTTAGGGATTAGGGATGCACTGATCTTACACTGTTATTGGATATTGCCGCCGATCCTGACAAATTTGCTGGATCGGATATCGGTTTCCAAATATCATTCCAAATATCAGATAATATCTTGTTTGGACATATAAACTGATGTAATAATGTTACTGGACATAGTTGGCCATGAAAGTTTCAGAATGTTTGAACTTTTATTTATGCAAAGTTTTCCTGTAGTTATCTATAAAAGGGTAAAAAAAATGCTACAGTACATGCCCCATCTGGATTAGTTCAGTCTTACTTTAAAGGCCTGTAGTTACCTATAAAACTGTAAAAAAAAATGCTACAGTACATGCCCCCTCTGGATTAGTTCAGTCTTACTTTAAAGGGAATAAATGCTGTGTTTGCATGGGATTGCTTGATAATGGTTATGGGCAGATACTTAAAGCTACAGTATGAAAATCAGAAATCTGGAACTGAAAGCTGGATCAGAGCATTCCTAACAAGGGATCTTAAGAATATATTTAATTGATATTTTTATTGTGCTGAATAAAAAAAAATAAATCTATTGTAAGTTCATGCCCACATTGCCCACTATTCGTTTGCAAATACGTTTGCAGCTTAAGTCTTAATGCAGGCATTGGAGTCCTTCTACAACCCCTTTTACTGTTATTGAGGCATTAAGTGTCTGATTACTCTCATGTGATAGACATGATTCATCTTTTATGTCTCCGTCTCAGATTTGGAAATACAAAATAAAATGAAGACGAGCTTTTGGACATCTTTGCCAAACCATTACATGGGAAGAATTCTGTGTCCCGGACATAAAACTAATTTCAACCTCCTGTGAGAAGCCAAAACAAAATGATGTGAATGAATGGCTTGAAACTTAATCATAGTTTTCTTGCTCAAGATGTCCATTTGGTAGAAAGTAAATAACTTTTCAGTTTTCTTCATGGCGTTGGTTATTTCTCTAGGTATTTTTAGAAGATTTTTAGAAGATTATTGTTACATATGAGGGCACGGTGGCTGAGTGGCTCTGCATGATGGCTAAGTGGGTAGCCCTCTTGCCCCACAGCAAGAAGGTTCTGAGTTCGATCCCTGGGTTTCTTGGTCCTTTCTGTATGGAATTTTGTATGTTCTCCCTGTGTGTCTGGGTGGGTTTCCTCCAGATATTCTGGTTTCCCTCTTCAACCCAAAAACATGTACCATAGGCAAAATTCTCCAGCTAAGGTCCTGGAGATCATGGAGATGAGTTCTCAGGTGCCCCATGTGCTGCTGTGAACTGCAGTTTCCCTATGGTTATAATAAAAAGTACTACTACTACAAAAACAAAAAAGCTAAATGTATTGAGGCCAATAATGGTATCAGATATTGCATTGATTTGATATTTTGATGAGATAAGATAATACTTCATGTCATTCCCATTTCAACCTTGTCACATTAGTGCCTTTTACACAGTTCAAATGGAAATAGATTAGGCTTAGACTAAAAAATATAGCTGTATCTTCCTGCAAAAAAAAATGCAAAAATGTAATGTTTGTAATCTTATACCAGTATGTTCATCAAATATTCATTTACATATGGGAAAACGGAAATTACTATTTTCCTTTCAATGAATGCATATTTTCTTAGAACCAAGTCTTACATTAGAGCAATCTCATAATGATGATGCGCTCTGTTGGCTTGACATGATCTTGAAACTGAGATCCTTTTCTTATGGAGTAAATAAATAACGAATAGAACACCCAAAACACAACAAATCCATCCATCAAGTTTGGAAATGGAAACGGTTGCTGTTTCACCAACTCATCTCATCCAAAACTCTTTTGGGTTTGATGAGGGAAGGATTTCACATTGTGGTAACAACATAGCAAAATTCAGGAATGAAAAATGTGGGTATTTTGGTAAGAACATCTGGATAAACTATAGGTCTTTTGTTCAGCAGTATGACAACAGTTTCTTTTTACATAACAAGATTTATTGTGTGTATGTTGTTTCAGTTTAACAATCAGTGTGCTCTTAAAATGTCTTAATTCCTCGTAATTGACTCATTAGGTTGTTATTGTACAGTTATTAAAAACTCTGCAGGCCATGGCATTTTCTCCTGCTACTTTCTCTATATCCGTATTGGCACGCCACAGCGGGCATCTGGTATGTGTCTGTGACGACTTTCAGTGCATTTTTGTGCAACAAATGAAAAGTGAGCCAGTTAAACACTAGCACAAAGTGTCTATTGTAAGTGGAAGCATGTGCAGATTTATGACAGATGAACATGTCACTGTCAATAACTGCTGCGTAAACTGTGGTCAAAGCAAAATGGGCTACAACTAGTCAGCCATTAGGCAAAATTTTTCTCAGAAAGTTGCAGAAGTGCCTTTGGACTCCTTTGGACCTTTCATTTTAAGTCTAGACACATTTTATTCCTGAAACTTTAAGAAGTGAAGGCAGAAAATAGGAAAAGTGTGGAGAAAAATGCAGAAATGAGCGTGACCACTATTGGAGATGTGGTGAACATCAAGAAAGAGGGGGTTTAACAGAGGAGGTGGTGGGCCGGGTCTTTGTGGGTAAGAGAAATTTGGCATGTCTTATGGAAACAGCTCCGGAGCCAGGGCACTCATTCTACTGTAAACACATACACACATCTCGCCTAATGTACAGACAGAGCAGACATCAGTGGCCGTCATTCAAACTGCATTTTAAGGGCTATTTAAAGTCATTCCAATAAAAACCACAACCCCTATAATATGCTATCCAAGGGTAGACAGGGGAGAGAGAGTTTTGTTATGGGCACGCAAGGGGTAATAGTAGGAAAGGGGTAAAAAACATTGTCTGGATTTTGATTCTTCTCTCATTTACCTTTCTAAGCATCTGGGAAAGTGCTTTACTCTCATAAAAAGCTATACAAATGCATATTTCTGCTGCATTTTATTAATCAGCATCACTTCCCTCTTGTTCTCCACTGCATCTCTTATAATTCCCACAGGTATAGTTATGAGAGGTGCCCACTTTCTGACCCCAAGTTGGCAGTGTGTAGCTGGGAAATATTTCAGCTATGTATGGCCCTGTGCGACCGCTTCACTCAAGGTTTACAGTATTTATTTACCTTGGTGTGTTAACCACAACTGATCCTATTGTGTTCTGGACATCTCCCACCAGCAGAGACCAATACCCCCACACGTGTATAGACAATATGACAGGCCAGACCCCAGTGTAACAGGATAATGAATGAGTTTATCTATCTGCATCACCACCTTACATCTTCATCCAAACTCAACAACTACATTACATTCCGAAGACTGTTTTTTTGGCATCATGTCTATTTGCTCTGTTCTCAGCTGAGGGGCTGTAAAACGCAGTCTAAACACAGTCATTCATACCACAAAATCCTGACGTGAGCTTCCAGTGCTCAGCGAGGGCGAACTTCAAGCACCCTAATAACTGCTGTTTCTAGACTAATGGGCATTTATAGACTCTTTAATGGAAGCTTTAGTAAACAAACCTGCAATAAGTTTTGGGGCTGTTTTGTTAATTTTTTTCTCCCTTAACGTGGTTGAATGAGCTTATTGGTAGTGTATTTTTATGAAGAAACTAGAAGATAAACATGTCTGTCTTTAAATGTATTTGTTGAGGTTCAAGTATTAGACAGAAAAGGCTGTTAATTTTTCTCAAAATGCAGAAATATCTGTTGTTGCATAAATTGTAGAGGCCCAGTAGTTGAAGAAAAGAGGCATGACACTGGAATTCTAACACAGGAGATGTTTATTGACCATCAGGACTCGGCACCTGGAGACATGAACCCTCAAGACTCTGTGATAGTGTTGTCCATTCCAGTCTAATACAGTTCAGTCTGTATTATATTTTGATGATGTAGGCCAAGATAACAATGTCTGAAAGAAAACATAATTTTTATTTGTAATAGTCTATTTTGTCGTTTTAATGGTATTTTAATATTGATAATTTGATATTCTCACTCTCCTGGAGGAAGTGTTTATTATAAGTAATGCTTGGCTTGCTCAGTGGTTCACAGATTCAGGCCTTGTCAAACAAATCATACACGTGATCAACTGTTTTATTAATTAAATTAAAATAAAGTTATATCAGTCCCATATTTTGGGTATTTTAAGTGGCCTTGCATAATTACATCTGATATTGGACATTGTTTCTATAACTTTGCCTCAAACAACAATGGAGAGAACATGTCCAATGCTTTTGATTTGCAATCCTCTCAAATTTTGGAATTGTACTGAAAAAACAAACACAATGAGTGCTCCGGTGTCTCCAAACCTATGTAAACACACTGGTTTCCAAACTCCACAGCGCCGTGCTAAAGAGACATGTCAGACAGGTTTGGAGTTAGGGCTTCCTCAGCAGAGGATGAGTGATCTCAAAGGAAAGAGAGGTTTGTGGGTTATTTACATATGCACAAATACAAGGTCACATAGGAGTCAGTTGTAACCTGCCAGTGGATCATTGAAAGTGTGTATCACATCTCATGCCATGTATTTTACCTTTGCTCAAAAGTGCACTTCTTCCAAATGGCTTTACCTCTAGCAGTCATATGTAAAGTATGTAAAGTTAATTTATTCTCTGCTCTGTACTTTTCTATAACATATTATTGCAGCTATTATTACAAGTAAAAAACAATGACATAGGTCTTCCATCTGGTTGTAGTTTGTAGTCCGTGCCAGTTCGAATAGGAGTGATACACAGACCTCCAAGGGGCTTAAAACAACACCAGCTCATACTCAAGGAGACTAGTTGCATATTTCCAGCTACTGTAGCAACGATAATAAACACACATGCTTTCTAGTTTCTCCTTTTTAGTTACTCAGCCCAAGTGCAAGAATGAAAATGGTAAACTGTTTGGAAATACTCAGCATTGAAAATACATTATAATACTCCATTGTATAAAAAGACATGCTAGGAGAGTGACATGAAGGTAACCTATGGCAAGTGCAGTGGAGGAATGTCCCAGGCCGCTTCAATGGAGTTTGTCTCTCCGCACCTGTGGAACTAATAGTGAGCCAGTGAATTCAAATCTGCTATGAAAATATTTGGAGGAATGAGAGAAGGAAAGAAGGGGGCGTGGATGGGCCAGGAGGTTCATACCTAAAGACAGGCGTGTAGTTTGGCTACAGCTTAGGATTTCCATTAAGCGGCAGGTTTGAGAAACAAGATAATTGCTCTAACAGAGGCTCCAGGCTGGAGTCCCTCTCCCCCTCATGCTGTTTCACAGAGATGGGTCTGTTTGCTGCATACTGCATTAAATTATAGAGAATGTACAGCAACAATGCTCTTACAAATTGTACTTTTCTTGGATATGATGTTGATGTTTTTTTATTGGAGTGGTTAATGGTAGATTTGTACACATATTTAGTTTTTTATTATTAAAAACACAAAAGTTTATGAATGTTTTTAAGCAACCAAGAGCTTTTGTAAGCTAATGTAAGCAATATGTTACATTCCTTTTGATATAATGCCATTTCATACAATAATTAAATCCTTGTGAAAACTTGAAATACCCAAGAGGTACTCATCTACTGGTCTTTGCTAGACAAGTTGGTTAGTGTTGGTGAAACTAGATATGGAGACTCAAAGTTCATGTAACATTAACAAGAATAGATGCTAATTGTTCCTCACTAACAGAAATGTGTCATGCAGATGTTTCTGCATATGTAAACATATGTAATAAGCAGGGTTCCCCTTTCTAAAAGGAGCACTCTGATTGGTCATGCATTTGAATTTAAACACTGTTGAATTTAATGGAAAATGCCTCTTTGGTGAATTATGTGTATTTTAAGAAGAAATTTAATTGAAGTTACAAATGAGTAGACATTATAGACATTCTTATGCCAGAAAAGTAAAGTGGTTGTCCTATTGATGTTATTCTCCTTTGTGTTATCCATCCATCCATTTACTTCTGCTTATCTGGGGCTGGGTTGTGGGGGCTGGGACCCTCAGACTTCCCTCACCCCGGACACTTCCTCCAGCTCCTCTGGGGGGACCCCAAGGCATTCACATGCCAGAGACATAGTCCCTCCAGTGCGTCCTGGGTCTTCCTTGGGGGCTCCACTGTGTTAGTGATTGCTAAACTAACATCCCTTTTTGTGTCACTGAAGAGGTGATAGCACAGCTCTGCACTATTCCAAAACTCACACTAGCAGTGACAAGTTCCTCTAGTTCTCATACATCTCCTGTGGCAAGTGCAAAAGTTGAGGAGCACAACATAAACCTGGTGAACTGAGCAAAGCAGAGTTGTTTTAATGAATTGTTCAAATGAAGGGATAGTTTCCCCACAAGGTCCCTCAGATGCTGAAAGTATGTGACATGCACAGAACTTACTCTTGGCGCACGGTTAATCACAATCAGGCTTGTTTGGATTTCAGTTCCAGCCGGACAAAACCAACCAATACAAATTCAGATTTGACTATTTTTATTTATGCAGTGGAAGCTGTTATTATGGCTTAGTAATATTCTTTATCAACTACCCTCACAGCTGAAATTACCTTAAAGAAATATGAATGTAGTATGACATCACCTGGCAGCATGTAATTTTAAAGGGCTGTTAAAGCTGCAGAGGTTCAGTTTATAGGTCTCAAACTAACTTAGAAAAAGGTTGCTTCTTCTTTCCCACCCAAAATTTTTAGGGTTAAATTAAAGGTTACTTGGAGATCTTTAATCATCTGATAGTAGCCATTCATCTTCTGTTTTAAATAATTCAGCAATGTAAATCTTGGCATTATTCGCAATTCACTTTCTCTTTTTTTGGTTGTTTTTTTATTTGCATGTTAATTGTCCACATGCAGCAATCTATCAAGACAAGATTGAATCACCTCAGCCTCCAAATAGCCAGTGTTTATTTAGTAATTGTAAAGTGGTCTATGTGGAGCGCCCATGTTTCCGTTTGTATTTTTCAATGGCTTAGAGCATGAAGCCTTCTCCATCCTCCCCCACGGCCCTGTGCTGTCCAAGGATGTGTCTCATTTTCATGTCTGTGGTGTAAGTTTTATTCCAGTCTGACTCTCACAGTCCTCCCACCAGTCCTCCCATCCCCGGAGCTGCCAAGTCCAGACAAAGACGCTGCTTCAACCCTGCTTTGGTCCTCCGATTATCCAAGCAATGGCTCATCTCCTCAAACTAAGTGCAGACTAATAAGAATTTCCCTCCTTCTGGTTTACATACGATTCAGGTGGAAGGTACCTAGAATTATTATACAGTTGTATTTGTAAGATACAAATGCAACTAATATTAGATTCAGTACATTATATTGCCACTCCAACATACAGACAATAGTATGGTTTTCTTTTTTAAACTGTGTTAGATTTCTGATGGATGCAAAATACTAGTATAATCTGGTCATTATTACCCTGAATGGGTGCCATTGTCTCATGGTGTTGTGGGAGGTTCAATGTGCCCAAGAAGCACTGTGGACAATCTGATTATGATGCTGTTTGGATTGTTAATGAGAACCAATTTCCTTCTTGGCTTGTGCTGGTTTGACAGTTTGGTTGTGCACAAGATAACAAAGTAGGTTGTAACCGTTACATCAACCATTATGGTCAGTAAAGGTAAAATATGTTTTTTTAGCTCTTTATGTTTATATGAATATGTTTTATATATGAGTTACATCATCTGAACAAATTCATTTTTGGTAAATAATGAGGGCATTGTCCCAGAATAGCGACACAGTTTTTGTTATTGACATTCCACCTTTTACCATTTTGTCTTGGTTTGGCAAAGTGTGAGTACATAACAAACAAGACATAGTTTTCCTCCTTGTAGCTCTATAGAACATTTTTTGTACAGTTAACATCAGATTTCCACTGTAGTCTAAACACATTTCCATTCACAAATAAACACACTCAAACTGTACTTTCTTTGGAACACCCTAGACTCATTCACAGCTCATTAACTGAACAGTTGTCATGATTATTTGTGTTTACCACAGTAACACATGTGTAATTAACCACTATTTTCTCTACTTTCTTTTCCCTAACTAGCTCCATTAGGACACGAGTATGGACCAAACCCAAATGTGTTATTATGGGAAGTTGTTGACACGAAGATTAATTTCCACAAATGTATTCAGCTGAGTTATTTGCGACACAGGGAGTATATGGCCCTCTTGTTAAATGTGAATTTATTCTCCATCCAAGATCATTGTGTAGCTTGTCTTGTATCTTAAAAACAGACTCACGATCGATGCTGACTGCGAGTTGGCCGAGCAAACACATATTCATCTCATTAAATAAATGTGCTGTACCATTTGTTTTGTCTTCATCTTCCAGCGTAGTGTGATAATTGAAACAAATGGTGATGCTCTTGGCCAACCCTCTTCTGTCTGACATTTGAAAATATGTCTAGAAGCAAAAAGGAAACACAAGTGTAGTCAATTAGACTTAGTTTAAATGAGGTAAAGCTTAGATAATAACGACATGTGAAATTGGCCTGTTCTCTGGTTTGGCTGATTCAAAACAGAGTTGAATAATTGAAAACATTGTTTTTAAAATAATGTTTTTTAAAGGTTGTTTTGTTTTGATTGTTTCAGGAAGGGAAAGTAAGGGGCAATTAATGTTTCGGGCCTTTTGGGGTTGTGTAAAGTGTACTTCATATTTTCAAAATCAATATTGAATGAAGATAAATAAATACCTTGGCGTTTCCCTTTCATATGAGAGATTGTGGTTATCCCCCAATAGCCAAAATTGTGCCCCCATAGTCTAAAGAGAAGCTGAACAAAAATGGTTGTACTTGTATGCTTCTAGTATTGTTAAAACCAAATCGAAGTAACTATATTTGATCTGTTATCAGTTTTTTTATCCTTTTGATCCTTGGGCAATGAGTGACTTTATACTCCAAGAAATTGCATTAAAAAATATGGAAATATGGTTCGCTTGTGCCACCATAGTCTCAGTATAAACAAATGGGAAACACTGTACCAAAGAACTTGAACTGCTCATCAAGCTACACTGACTGTTTCAGATTCACTTATATATGAACTTGATAGTGTCACCTTACAAACACAAACTGTATTTAAAAGAATCACAGAATTCATGTGTAGACAAATTTGACTGCTGCTGCTCTCTTGTGGATCACAGAAGTCTTCCCACACAGACCAGAAACCAGTCAAGCCTGAATCACATTGTCCTAAGATTGTGTATTTGTTACATATACAATTTTTAGTTTTTATCATTAAATATTCCAAACAAATGCATATTTGATTCCTTCTAACAGCATAGTACTCTTATTATTCTTTTTGGGGTTTTGTTTTGCCCATTACCAACCACTCCTTGTTGAAGGCTGCCCTACACGTTGTGCGCTGGGTTGTGTTTGTTCAGCTCATTGCTGGATCTTTGAAGGTGTGAGCTTAGAACTGCTTGGGTCCTCTTACACCAGCCACACTCTTAGCCACAAGTCCATAAAGAGGTGCATTGATCCAAATGGGTGGGGTGGGCTTCAGACAGTTCTGTGTTGGTGGTCTGGTTAATGTATGTGTGTGCAAGTGTTTTGTGTTTTAGAATTGGAGCCTGACCCACCCAGACTTTAAATTATTAACACTGGTGCTGCTCTTTAACCATCTCTAACCAGCCAAAACCAAATACTATAGTATTTGGTGACAATTGCTTTACTTCCACAATAAATGTTTTACATATAGTGAATTTGAATGTGTGCCAAGTAAACCTTATTATGGCCTAATTTCTAATTGTATAAAAAAATTGGCTTTAAATAATGATTTTCAAGGCTTTCATTCTGCCCCATTATATGCTTTTTGGTCATCTGCGTTGTTGCTTCTGCCAGAAGCCCATTCAGATGGAGCTCAGTCAGTCTCAGTCCAGTAGCCTGGAGCATAGAGGCATTTCATCTGCTTCAGGGGGATTTGACCAAGATTTCCTGCCCCTTATTAAATTATAATCTCTTTTCTCCCTCTCCTTCTCTTTCTTTCGGTTCAGGACTGAAAAATATCAGCTTCCTTGTCTGTTTTGCTGCCAGTGATGGTGCGTCTTGTTGTGCTCACTGGAGCGGTGCTGGTTGGTCTGTAGCTTGAGAGATGATTGGCGGCTTTAGAGCTGAACTGGTTCAACAAGGAGATCAAATGCTTGACCATTGTGTGTTTACTGTGCATGCTTTTATTCCTGTACTTAATAGCTGTGTCTGCCATTTGGAATTTTCACTATCCATTCTGCTGATAGTCCCTTTTGACATGACAAACTTTTGACATGCCTATATGCTTCCAAATCTGTTTGTGATTAACACCTTATACCTAGTTTTGAATCCTTTTAAGTCTTTGTGAATTATGTTACTCAATTTTTCTAGTAACTATTCTCTAAGGTCTTAGTACAGCATAAAACCGGTTGCCATAATAGATCAATATTCTGTGGGGACTTAAATTTGACAAAAGTCTCCTTGTTTTGATTCTTTGGGATTTTTTATTTGATATGAAAATATACATATATGTCTTTCACTAATGAGGTCTGTGAACACAGACAAGACTTTTCCCGATACAGCAGTTTCTCATCTTAAATCCCAGCTTAAACATCAGATGAATGCTTCCTGCTATATTGACATTTAACACAAAGGAAATTCCATTTTATTCTTCCAAACAATGTGGCCTACCGCAAGATTTGCAACAGACGTGTCAAAGAGTTAAAGACGGGATATTGTGCAGAATTAACTTTTTGGACCTTTCTACAATGTTATAACATTGTTCCCTAATCAATCTTGCAATCTCTCTTTGGCACCATTTGAACTCTCGATCATGGGGTATGATCATGTCCAAGATTCAGCCCACAAGCCCCTGTGTGATTTCATTCAAAGGCATTATATATGTCTTCAACCACTCATCACTTCCTGTGCTGCCAAAAAGGTTTACACCCCATACAGAAGCCACATACATTACGCTTACATTTAAGGAGGTACACTTTATTGTCCCCATATAATTTGTCTTCTGCTTTTGACCCTTCCTTTATTGCCACTAGGGTGTCTCTTCAGGAGCAGTAGGTGAGGCGGCACAGCGGCTGGGGACCTATCTTCAAATCCTGAGCTAGATTTGGTCAGGACTACCTAAGGTGGAAGATTTTACCTACTGTGTGTGTTTCCGGTTGATGGGAGAAACCTGAGTTCCAGGACAAAACCCACCAGACACTAGAAGAAACATGAAAAACTCTGCATAGAAAGGCCTGTGCAACCTGGGCGACCCAGAGCCACTGTGCGAGAGTGACTTAGCGTTTGAAGCAAAGAAAGTAGGCACATTTATTAAACATTTTGATATGTTGTTTTTGGTGAATATAGCATCCTTAAAATGTTAAATATAACATGGTAGTCCACGTGTGTCACATGTCATTGACATTTTGAAACTACTTGATCGGGATTTGATGGAAACATTTTTTATTGCACTGCCCTACCCAAAATAGATTTTGGCTTAAGAGGGTCTGATAATTATAGTGCTATAATTATCCTTTACAATGTCTACCCTTATGTTATATGAATCCATATTCTCTAATATTCTGTTATTACCATTTATGTTACAAAGCTGTCTGACACTGCCCTCTGCAGGAAACAGCTCCTCTTGTGACACTACTTCATTTCCACTTGTTACCTGGGAGATCTGAATACAGAATATACACATAATACTTTACATGAGGATGGTCACAGCTGAATCTCCCTGAGTTCAGATAGGTTTGATTGACAGCTGAATTAGCCAATCAAGGACACATATGACCGCCTTTACTTATCAAACTAAATGTGGCTGCGTATGAGAACAAAAGAAAAGGAAAAAAAAATGGGACACATGGGACTGGAAAACATTCTGTACAATCAATGAGCGAAGCACTAAACTCTGTTAATCTGAGGTGAGAGAAATGATGGGTAACCAATGAGCTTCTTTGGCATGCATCATTGAAAGAAAACAAATCTGGTTCTGGCTTGATGTGTGATGGAGGGCGTGGGGACCAGACTGATATCCCCCGTATAATAATATAATACACACAGAGAAAGATATCATTCTGGATTTCCCTGGCAAGGATACATATGGTGTAACACATAGTTTACTCACAATTTGACATGCATTTCTAACTCAAACATCTAGATATCAATTGATTACATAGTACAGACTTTAAAACCACTAAATTTTACCCATGTAACCTTTAGCTACACTTTCAGATTGTGTTTCAGACTCTGGCACAAAACAATGGAATATTTGATGGTGTGCGATTACCCGGGGTTATTTTTGCACTCCAGAACATTCCTCACTTTGAGTGCAGCATACCCACACACACATGAGATCGTCCCTTCAGTATCACAACTCAGTAAATGACATGCTCCTTAACTGTCAAAGTTAAGAAATAAAGAAATAAATATTTTAAAAAGACATATTGTGCTTGCGTCTGCTCAGTTTACAAGGTTCAAAAGGGTGCATTGCTAAATCATTTAAAGTGTTTGCACCCTCATTTGAAGCAGGTAAAATAATATTTAATCGAAGAGCATTGTCTTTGCACCCTTGTAAGTCAGTTTGGTCTACACCTGGGCCTGTGTCTGCTATGTAGTTATAATATATGGGACACATTAGATCATGATGTTACAATTAAAATATTTCAAATCGCAATATTCATCTAAAATGACTTAATAAAGGAAACTGATGAATAATGGATTCCTTTTTCATTTGTGCAAAAATGATTACGTGGCACTGCTGTATCCTATAAGAGGAAAAAAATAAAATTGGAGAGTGTAGTATGTACAGAATAGAGGGAGTATATAATAACAGCATCTGGAGTGTGGCACTGTGGTGCCTTGTGCGCTGTGGCACCCACTGGGCTGTCGTGTCCATTGTACTGCAGGATGGGTCAAATATAGAGAACCTAATGTCATAAAACACTTTTATATGTATATTGTTTTAAATTGCTGTTGAGTTGTTGATGGTGTAGACAATTACTCAACTGTTTCATTTTGTACTTTCTACTATATACATTGTACAGTTGCATGTTGCGTGGCTAGTTAAGTTTAAGATTTAAGTTTCTCCCCATGACAAGTAAAATTCTCTTTGGATGGCAGTAAAGTTGATCTTATTTGAAAGTGATAAGTTGACACCGGTCTGTTGCTGCTGGAAACTTATTTGGTTCTGAAATAATACTAATAATACTAATAATAC
>KN489547.1:6016-18891 GCA_000787155.1 Scartelaos histophorus
AAGAAAAGCAGTGGTGGAAGAAGTACTTGGTTTTGTTGCTTAAGTTAAAGTACAGATACTAAAGCAAAAATGAAGCAAAAATGCACACTGCAAAAAAGCTTAAATCTAGTAGTTCAAATTAACTTGCTTGCATCGACAACTTATCTTAAAATAAACTCCTTCTAGACTCGAATTAAACAGTCTCAGAACTAGTCGATAATAAACCTGAAAACAAGATAAATAACCTGATATAAGTTTTAAATTCTTGTCCAGATCAGAGAAATTTGTAGTTTAATTAAGTAGAATATGTTTTCTCAGTACAAATAAAATTTCTTAGCTGTCCTGTCTGCATCTACTAAATGTTTGTTGTTGGGATGAATCGGAGGGATGAATCGATCCAACTTTTCGATACCATGGCTTTATGTATTTGGGTCAGTGACATGACGTGTGTCCAGTTGAAATTTCTTCAGTTAAAAAGGTTCAAATTTCATAATAATTCCTCACATCCCTGTAGAACCTCTGACCTCCTGGAACCAAATAATTTCTTCACAAATCCTGAGTTCTTCTGCATGTTTTTTGTCCTTAAAGTGTCAAATGTTCATGTGGTGCGACCGTCCGCCCTTAACTCAGGATTTTTAAACTTCTTTAAAATGACTCTAAATCGAATCACATTCATTTTCTTTCTTTTTTGTCATATTTTCTTAAGTGTTTTGTAGTTCCATGTGAAATTTCAGCTTTCTTGAATAAATATTTATCCCGTAATATTCAAACAAATATTGTCCGAGCGTGTCCATTTTTTTCAAATCTCATGTTTTCATATCTCAATCTCATGTTCATATGACTCAGAACTTAGATGAACATCCCAACCATGTTTTAGAAAATAAAACTATTTTAAGGTTATTTTGAACTTGATTAATATCCCAATAATGTTTTAGAAAATAAAACAATTTTAGGGTCGCACCACATGACATTTTTAAGTTGTAGCCAATTCATGTACATAAAAAACACTAAAAATGCTTCATATAAATGTCAAACATAGATTTATGCGCCTGACATTGTAAATTTGAAAATGTTCAGTAGAAATAAAATTTTAAAATTTGATTGTTGAACATCCTTATATCCTCAACTGATACCAGCACAGAGACTGAAAAATTGTTGACCCATTTGCTGATACCAGATATCAACTGATACCAGCACAGAGACTGAAAACTGCATTATATCCATAAAAAATGAGATAAGACAAAACTGATGGAGCCGTTACTACAAAACGACTTTGAGTAAATAAGTACAAGAATTCTGAAACTTTCTGTGCAAAATATGACCAGTAAATAGTCTGTCAAACCGATATTTGGAAGCCAATATCCAATCCAGCTAATGTTTAGTGTTGGTGCAGATATTCATTTCCAATATCATATGAGTGCATCTCTCACTGTGGTTCATTTCTCTCCCCTGACAGTTGTGAGAAGCACTGAGTGAGGAATAACTCTGGACTTCTGCAAAAGAGTTTAAAAAATGTTCTGTTTTGTTTCGATAGACTGTTGCCATGCTAAACGCTGACGAAGAATATCACTTATCCGTTGGAATAAATCACCCGGAGACGACTTTGAAACATTAAAACCCTGTGAATTATGACATGTGACAAAACCTTCCGTCTGAAATCATTACCCACGAGCAGCAGAGCACGCCCCCTCTCCCTTATACTCTCCATTTTACATGTGTCAGCCCGTGGACAATAGCTCGGCACGGCTCGACGCTGAAGGACCGGCCACATAAATGAAGTGTGTGGGTGTTGACTCAGCTGGGATGGAGCTGCTAGTGTCTGTGTGTGTGTGTGGAGGGGTGTGTGTGTGAGCCGGAGAAAGGGGGAGGGGGGAGGTATTTAAGATGGATGGGGCAGATTGATGACTGCTGGGATGGGGAGAATAGTGAGGCATTTGATGAACGAGTGTTAACTGGCAGCCGAGGCATTAATTCCACCTCCCCGAGAAGACGGAGAGCGCTCCCCTCTGCGTGACCTCCGCCGTGAATCATGGAGTCCTGGAGAGAGCTGGTCTGTCTGCTCCAGGATCTGGGTTAAGACACGGCCGGCACAGATTGTTTCGCAGAATCACGGGCTTCATGGAGACCTGGCTTCTTATTATGTTATATTGTGATTTGTGAGCTGCTGCGTCCAAATATGGATCGATAAAGTTAAGTCTGAGATGTAAATTCTGCTTGTAACTACTCGGGCAATATGGATTTCGAGGTATAGATGGGGAGGACTATTTTATATTACACAAAATTGACTCTTTTTCGCGTTTTAAGCCGTGTTATAATGTTTTGACCTCACCAAAAATACACCTGGAGTGGCCGTTTTCAAGCTAACAGGGTTAAAATTATAGGGTAAAATATTTCAGAGTTGTTATTTTAACTATTTGAAAGTTAAATGTTGGTTCGAGTTGGGGTTATTTGCCAGTGTCGATACGGTTAAAGTTAATTCAACTTCTGTGAGTGTTAATTCAACTTCTGTGAGTGTTAATTCAACTTCTGTGAGTGTTAATTCAACTTCTGTGAGTGTTAATTCAACTTCTGTGAGTGTTAATTCAACTTCTGTGAGTGTTAATTCAACTTCTGTGAGTGTTAATTCAACTTCTGTGAGTGTTAATTCAACTTCTGTGAGTGTTAATTCAACTTCTGTGAGTGTTAATTCAACTTCTGTGAGTGTTAATTCAACTTCTGTGAGTGTTAATTCAACTTCCGTGAGTGTTAATTCAACTCCCTTTAGTGTTAATTTGGCACGTCCCACCTTCCACTTCAAACTCCCACCAGAGAAGACCAGAATGAACCAGTTTTATACGTAATTTCATTTTAAATTAACTAAAATAAAGTGTAAAAATAAAACTCTGTGCAGTGTTATTTGTTTACTCTCAAAACATGAATATAACTCTTTGTAACTTTTGTCCAGTGTTACTTAATTAACACTTCCAAAAATGTTAAATTAACTCTAGAACAGATTGGACTCATTTTAACCCTGAGAAAATGTTAAAACTGAATCTGTGAGAGTCAATTTTAACACTTTTTGCTGTGTACATTTTGCCTTTAGTTCAGTAGAAATTGCCAATTTCAGGGCTGAAATCGTCCAAATGATTCTAGATTGAAAAGATTTGACAACAATTATGAAACAGAGCAAAGGATCATGGTCTATGTAGTTTCCTCCGTTCGTTTCGCTATCGGTGCGTCGTAACTTTTAATCTAAGAATGAATTAAAAGAGACTTGTTATTTAATGTAATGTTATGATGGCCCACAGTTTTAGGGCGTAACTTTTGATGACAGAAAAACACTATTTCAGTTCTGGTTACATCCCTGAGTAACACTGCTGGTATTTGCAGGCTCCTCTTCCTGGTCTAGTTGATTCATGTAGAGAATTTGAGTTTTTGACCTTTGGATTACTCCACAGAACAGCTTTAGTCATGGTGAAATACAGAATCCAAATCCATCACAGATCTGGTCTCAGGCTCAACCACGGGTAAGTTTTTGAGTATTATAACGTGACTGGAATGTTTCACAGTATGATATTAAACACTTCTATCGTCATGGAGAGAGACTAGACCGAGTTAAGGGTCAGATCTGCGGAGAGGCGACGCCGCTCACAGTCAGAACGCGAGTTTTTCTAGGTATTTTTGAGCACCTGTAATCAAAAACATGCAAGATAGAACCGTTTAATGTCACACTGTGGAACATTGCAGGCGTAGCGACGAAATACCTCCAACCAAAATGTTACGTAATGTACTTTAACGCTCACAATGATCAATTTTGTGTAATATGGGACTTTTAAACCAAACCCCGAGTATAAAAGAATGGGAGTGAAAGCAGTTTTTTTGCAGTTGTTTGGTCCATTATGCTAAAATTGGATATGACGACATCGCTAATATATGTAGATAATGCGTCATGATGCACACAGACGTTGTTATATGATGGATTTACCTGAGAAAACATGCAAATTATCAGACGTATGTGGAGCTTTGTCATTGGCTCTTAGAATTGACACCTGTCAGCACCTGTAATTCTCCTTGACAACTTTAGGGGGCAACCCAGTCCAGCGTATCTCCTCCTTCAGTCTCTGACAAATGCCTCGCGCTCAATACATAAGCACACAACACCTGAAATACCCTTGACCCATTTTCAGTTTCCTTTAAAAATACCTTCAAACTAGCACATAGCGCAGAACGGGGGCTGTCCACTCTCTCCCACCGCTGTTTTTAAAGAAGAAAAATCCCCGTACAGTCCCAAAATGGTGCCCAGAGAGGTGACGGGGTCGGGCTAACCTTGCGGCCCGTCGGTGGGGGCTGTAGACGTGCTCTGAGAGGGGTCATCCATTTTGTTAATGGTGCTGTCAAGTGACACCTGTGCTAGCCTTTCCCCTGTCTGCGGCGCTAATGAACCGCGAGAGGAGAAGAGAGGGAGGCGAGGGGAGGAGGAAGAAGAGGAGGAAGAGGAGGCCGGGGGTCAGCGGTCGCCGCAGAGACCGAACCCCCGGCCCCTGCACTTAAGAAACTCCCACCCGCCGTCAGACCCGCACAGGAGGCGTCAGACGAGAACGTACCCACAGACATTCTGAAAGGTGACGCTAAGTTGAATTAGCTGGAGGGATGTTGTCAGTCATTTTTGAGGCTTAAATTACAAGCTCGACGAGGGAAACGGTCGGTGTCCTAACATGTACCGCGAATGTTTCTTCTGAATGCAAATCTGACTCTGTTTAAAAAGCCCAGATTACGTAAAATTAACTCCCATGAACTTTCAGCCACGTTATAATTCTGTTACCTCATCAAAAACAGACCTGGAGTTGTGTTTAAAGATTATTTTATTACTAGTTTGTCTCAAAATGCTCTGTTCCACCTCAAGTTAACCCCTTAAGATGTTTTGTGTGTGTTTTACCTTCAAGTATACGGTAAATTAAGTTTTAAGAGTATTCATTTGACTATAGCTAAAAAAAGAAAAGAAATTTGAGTGTGATTTGCAAGAAACAGAAACAAGTGCTTGCCAAAAGTTCCTAGGCAGGTCTGACCGGCAAATGGATCCAAATGGTTTGTCGTATATTTGTGACAGTCGACGTTAAGGGGCGATCGGTAAATATTTGTGTGTTAAACATGTGTGAATGAAACAAAACATGTCCAGCTGTGTTTTTGAAGGAAACAACACTATAACAAAGAGAAAATAGTATAATATGGGCCCTTAAAGTACAGTTTTAGTTTAATTTGGTAATATTCAGATATATAAAAAAAATTGCCACCAGAAGTAACACTTTCACAGTTACACAATGTAACTGTAGTTCTATGAGTTTGTACATCAGAATTGAGCCCGGTTTATTATTGATGTGGAGTTGGCTTGCAGTTTTGATGTAGACTCTGTTCTAGTCTTGTATAAGTCCTGGTCTAGTCCAGGTTTAGTCCCAAGAGCTTTTTCCAGAGAAGAACACTAAGATAATTTGTTCCATCAGATTTTGAATTTTAAACACCTCTGAATTTCTCACTTTGATATTTTAAAATTTGAAAAAAGAGGTTTGAGTTATGTTTATTCTGAATTTTAGTTGCTGAAATTTTAAGTGTACTTTTTCAATATTTTTCAAATTCAAAATAAAAATGTCGCCTTTAAACTATTCACTGCATATTTCCAAGCCCTGAAATTCAACAGTTAAAATTCAGAGTGTAAAATTCGCAGTGAAAAATTTCACAGCAAAGATCCAAAATCCATGTCAAGGCTGAAGCAATCGATCCAGAGTGAGTGAGGAGGACAGAGGCTGTTTCCTACTGGCCGTTCTCAACTGTGGGTGGGGTTTGAGGTTTGGATGAGGCTAATTCTGACCAATCAGATCGCTTCACTGCTCCATTTCCTGTTTGTTACTAAATTAGATCGGATCACTTTGGATCGATTGTTTCTGCCTTGCCATGTTGGATCATTCCTGCAATTTTTTTTTTTACTGCGAATTTTACACTCTGAATTTTGACTGTTGAATAATTTGAGGACTCAAAAATATCTGCAAAATTTTTTGTTTGAATTTGAAACACGTAAAGTTTCAGCAATTCAGTATAGAAATAATTCAAACGTGTTTTTTCAAAGTTACAAAAATTCAAAGCGTTTAAAATTCAAAATCTGATGAAACAAATTATCTTCCATAGAACACACTCTTTGTTACCAATTGAACTATTTCTCCATAAGTAAAATTTAAGCTATTTTAAACGTTACCATTAATTGTCCCAGTAGCAAATTTCTGTTATTTTTTTGCAACCTGCTTTTATTCTGACCAACCACCACTTTACATTTTCCTCTGCAGATTAACAGCACACTCAGATTAGCTTCTGAAACATCTCCAAACGTCTCCTACACGTTACCAAACATCTCTCCATCTCCCATAACCCCCCGGTGGCCTCGCCCTCCTCCCGGCTGCATAACCCTGTGTACATGTTTGCGGTCACCACTACAGAGGCAGCTCTCCGGGGACGTGTCAGCGCTTTGATGAATATTTCTCTATTAGCCTCCTCCTCCCGTTGTCAGCACTGGCCTTTGTGTCGTGGCGCAATCCGTCAGCGAGCTACGAGATCCCGGCTCTGGCCCCGCCCTCCCCGGGGTCATTACGGAGGTCCCAGCAGCCACTGACCGCTCTGCTGAGGCGGCTGTTTCCGAGGCAGTCAACAATCAGCAATTAAAAAGGTGCAGCGGTAGGTAACAACGAAAGCCCAGAAAGAGACGAGAGTGGGCGGAAAGGGAAAAGGGAGGAATGGGTCGAAGAAGAGGTCACGTATGGTCAGGATTAAAGCTCCTAGATTATGCAAAATGGACGTTTCAAGTCATGTTAGAACGCGACTTCATCAAAAACATACCTGGAGTTGTGTTTTGTTTCATTTACACATCCTTTATTATTCGTTTTTTGACATTTCCAAATCTCAAAATCCTCTTTTCCACCTTTTGCTCTCATGAAGTCGTAGTTTTACCTTTTGTTCAGTACAGATGATACAGCTGATTCTAGTGAAAGTGTTTGGACTTTAAAAACACAGTGGAGAACCTGTATTACCAGAACTCAGCCTAAATGTGCAGGGTGGGTGTGCTAAATCAAGGTGTGTGTGTTAAATGTGTCAATGAAATAAAAAAACATAACTCCAGGTATTTTTTTTAGATGAAAATGGCGTAAAATGAACCTTGAGTGTCCAGAAAGGCGCCTAATAAATAAAATGTATTCATATTTATGATTATTTTACGGGTTATTCATTGCTAACGAACACATTTTGATCACCACGTTGAAAATCGTCACCTTCCTAAAATAATCGTTTTACAAAAAAAATGCTGTAGCAAAAAAAAAGCCATAATTTCAATTTTGGGGGGAGTTTTTTTTTTGTGTTTCCTAAAAAACCTGAAAAAATGACTTATGCGATTATTTTAGGAACTTGTCGAAATGCTAAATCTGTCAAAAACAACTTGTTAAAATGCGTAAAAAGTTTCAAGTTCCAAGTCCTTGCTCCTCTTGCTCTCCATGCTAAGCCACTCCCCCTTTCAGAGCGCTAACGAATCTACTGCACATCTCATCGGACGCAGTTGTAGTGTTACGTTTTGTGTCACGTATTTGTATATTTATGGAAAATAGCCGTTCGGGAGCTCGGTGAGGTGGGTTTTGCGGGATGGGGGAATGTTATAACGCGGTAGAAAGCTCCAGACAGTCGATTTTGCATAACACCGCCTCTTTAATCACGGCCGCCTCGCGTGCGATCATTTGGACCGCGGTGCAACATGGTACATTTATTTGCTGTTAGTGTCATTGTTGGACCGTAGCTCAGAACGCTTTTGTGAAACTGTCTGCCAAAAAAAACGTTCCTGGTTAATACCTCCGTAAGTGCCGGGTCTGCAAAAATAAACTTTTAAAATGACATAATTTGACATCTTTATCAGCAAACACCAATCAATCAAACCCTCACTGTAACATGAGCTATTCAAGGCATTCGAGTTTTTTAAAATCAATTAAGTTTTTGATTTTTGTCTTTTACGGCTGAAATGTCACACAGTAGAGCTTTAAGTGTCAAAAATACTATCATGATCACGCATTCTAAGGTACTTTTTGTGACAATATCCCAGTTTTATACAAGAAATGTTCCAGATTTCCCTTTTTTGTTAGTAAAGAAAGGCATAAACTATCATTTGTTTAGGTAAAATACAAAAAAATCTGCTTTAAATGACCAAAACACAAAGAAAATCCAATTATAGTGACTCACAGATTAAGTTTTTCTTAATTACGCAATCATTTCACAATTTTATTATTACCAACCCAGTTTTTTATGTTGAAAATCTGCACACCCTAAAGTCTTTACACGTGTTGAAAAAGACTATTATTATGATTATGCATTTAAATCATTTCGCCAAAAGTGTCCACATTACAAATACAATCCTATATCGTGTCATTTATGAGTTGCCAGTCGTTAAATAAGACCGTTTCATTTGTTCGCTTTAGCTTCCCGTAGCTTAGCCTGCTGCTAGTCCTCCGTGGCTAACTGCTAACAGGCTAACGTGACCCAGGCTAACCTCCGGAGGGACGGCCCTGTCAGCTGCTATGAGCCATGAAAAATCACAGTGCCCCATATAACCCAGTCATAATGATGGATGTGCCTGCTAACTGCACCGCTGCACACATACATCACCGCGCACGCCCAATATTAACATTTTAGACGTTTTATGGAGAAATCGATCAAAAATTGCATTGTGAATTCTATAAATAAGGGGGGAAATATAATCATTTTTTAGAGTAAAAAGTTTGAATCATTGCAGTGACTGAAATAGCCATTTTAAGTAATTATAGGGCACATTTTCTTGCATGTTTAATTAAAAAAAAAACTTGTGCATGTAAATACAAATGATAAAAAACAGTGAATTTTAATGCACAAACCAAAAAAAGTTAAGTAATTATTCAGTATAATATAAATTACTTCATAGCAACTGAATCTTAGTTGTATTAGTTATAGATTTCTTGTACTTCAGGGCAAATTAACTTAGAAATCGAATCAAAACTGCGAATTTCTTTGCACTAACTAAAATAAGTACAGTAATTATTCAATATATGAAGTATAAATAACTTCATAGTGACTGAACCTTCTACTTCAATCCAAATAAACATGGTAGAAATCAATGAGGATCAAAACAGAAAATTGCATTGTAAATTGTAACGTTTATTTAATAAAATAATATTTGTTCTTATCAGATAGCACAGCCATCATTAATTTTATTTATATCATACTTTTTGTATCTTTGTACCATTTCTTTTTGTTGACCCCCAACCCCCAAAAAATGAGCTTGGAAAAATATTACATCTTTGCATATATACAAATAAAAACAATGGCGTTGTAGTTTACATGCATCTCAGAGTTAGGCTTAGCATAGAGCAAAATTATGTAAAATGGAAAATAGCATGAAATTCGTCAAATGAAACCAGTCCATAATTGGCATGGAGCAAGGTTTTTATTCTTGTATGGTAGGCAGAATTGTAATTTAAAATTGTTATGTTTTAACAATTTCAATCTGAAAATAAACACAAAAAATCCCCCAGAGTTGAAAACCAAGCGCTTGCGTAAAAAATAAATACAGATTTTTCATTTCTGGGAGACAAAAAAAACAAAATGAAGACTTGCTGTGATAAAGCCACATTGTGTCACTTTCAAGCTCTTTAGTCTTTCAAGTCTTTCTTATTGTGCTGCTCACCATCCATCACTGCCTCCTTTGTCCCGATCCTGATCCCAACAGGTGCTACTCAGAGCGGGCAGACCTCCGGCACGCTGACCCCAGTCCCCAAGATCCTCCTGGAGAGTCAGAAAACGGTCACCGCGGACGTTAGCGCAGCATTAGCGTCACTGGTATCCCAACGCGGACGCCGAACCGAGTCTTTGCGAATACAACGCGTAAGGGGAGTAGTACGGTGAGGAGGAGGGGATGGAGGGCATGGGCAGTCCCGGGGCGGGTAGATGGGACTTGCTGTAGGGGTGGTACCGCGCCAAGCCGAGTCCTGGAGACCCACGTAAGGAGAAGGAGCTGGGGAGGGTGCCCGGGCTGCTTGGGGGGGGCAAGTGGAGGTGGCAAGAAGCGGAAGACGACACCGAAGACGGATACGCCGACAACATTTTACTGTCCACCATTCCGGGAAGCGCCGTGTGGGTGCGCAAGTGAGCCAGCAGCTCCTCGGACGTGGCAAAGCGCTTGTCACACGGTCCACCCACGGACACCCAGTTACAGGCGTGGGGCAGGGGGTCGTTGGGCAGCATGAAGCCGTAGGTGTAGAGCGGATGGGAGAGGGACCCCGGGGTGCTGCTGGAGGACAAGGCGCCGGAGTGGAGGGAGTGCAAAGGGTGCGAGGGGTAGACCAGAGGGAAGCCGGATTTCATGGAGGAAGGGTCGTGCACACAAGAGTTACAGTTACTGCCGCCTAAATGATGCCCGTTGGGGTAGGTGAGGCAGTAAGGGTCCCGGCACAGACCCTGCATTAAGGAGGGAGGGGATGCGCCTGTGAGGGGACTGGAGCTGGGGTGCTTTCCAGGAAGTCCTAAGCCCAAACTAGACTTGGTATGGTCCAAACTTGGGACGAATTGAGAAGGATAGCCCGCGTAGGCCCCTATAACAGATCCATGGTAGCCCATAGAGGCCGGGGGCAAGGGGAAGACCGAGTGTCCGGGTTTGAAGGGGGAGACGGGGGCGATGTGTCCTGAGCCGAGCCCAGGCTGAGAAGAGGCCTGTGGGTCAGACTTGCTCTCGGGGCGGGGGCTGCTAGCAGAGCTAGCATTGCTGGAGTTAGCACTAGCTCGGACATGGCTAGAGTTGGCCAGCTGTGCTCCGTCTAGTCCTGACTTGGAGGCGTCCGAGTCCTTCTTGCCCCCACTGCTGTTGGAAGAGTCCGAGGCGGACGGCTCTGAGCTGGGGGGCGTCCGGTCAGAGTGCTGGGTCTGGGGGTGTGTGGGGGAGCGGGCAGAGGGGGACTGTCTCTGTCTGAGGCTCTGGACATGCAGGGGGGGAGAGTGAGAGCCTGGGGAGCGAGCGTGAGGAGGGAAGGGTGGACAGGAAGCAGAGCTGCTGTTGGTGCTGCCGTTTGGGAGCCTGAAGGACTTCTCAGAGGAGCTCTTTGTCACTATGACGTCCTTCCGAGACTCGCCCGAGGATTTGGAGTAAGGCTTAAAGCTGGACTTGTCCTCCGGAGAGTGGTGCTGCTCTCCACTCTTGGAGCGACCGGAGGACTCCTTGTCTCCAAGACTGCCCGAGGACAGAGACGACAGTTTGGACGAGGACGGAGGGTCGGGTTTGCCAATCTGAGAGCAGGTCTGAGCCAGCAGAGCCAGAGGACTCTTCTTGGCATCCAGCTGAGAGCAAAACAAAACAGAGCACAAGTGTGAGTGTGGTGCTTATTCATGTCAAATAAATAAATAAATACATAAAAACACGTCTATCAAATATCACAACTAGTCATTTTGAAAGCAAAATATGAAAAAAGTGTACATAGAAATTAGAGCTTAATTTAAATTAAAACACAAACGTATAAATTTGCAATATTTATAATTCACTCCAAATTGGCTTCCAATTGTTGTTAAATTTGTATTTGTTACAATTCCTATTGCCCCTTGTCTCAAACTTGCCAAAGAATCGCAGTGCGTAAAATGGCGCATATGCTCTCATAAATTTTAGTACTGCCAGGGCGCGCACTTGTCTTTCCTCATTAATCACCATGAAAATTCCTAACAACGTAAAATTTAACTCATAAAATGGTGATTTGCTGCGTTTGTACTCACTTCTATACTGACGGGCGCGGACGTGAGGGGTTGGAGATACTCCGGGTGCAGCAAGTGGCCGCTGTGCGCCGTCAACATCTTTACGATCCGAATAGGTAACCTTTTGGCCTGACGGGACGGGTCCGAGGGTGAGAGCGGAGGCGCGGAGGAGGCGGACGGGCACGGTCCGGTCCGCTCTGGTTCAGCGCTGCGCTCCGGGGACAGGCTGCGGAAAAGCGCGTCAGCTGCTTCAGATCCGCAGGGGAGATCTCTCATCTGGATTCAAAGCCACGGGGTTTGAATCGCATCTACGAGCAGCGATGCATGGCGAACAAACTAAGAACAGAAAATAATCCAAACGGAACGCGTGTCCTCCGTGTCGTACCCAAAGTGTCTCTAAAGCTGGAAAAATGACATCCTTTTCCACATAATCCGTTATCCGCAAACGTTAAGTGAATCACGAAAGAAGCCACTGGTTGGAAGAATATCCCGCAGAGGAGGTGAGTGTGGAGCAGTCCTCTCGCGTCCGCCGCTCTGTCCCTCTGCAACTGCTGCGTACTGGCTCCGCGCTCACACATACGCACCGCGAGAGGGAGGGACTTCAAACACACACCGCGCGCCAATCGCAGAGCGCAGGGGCGGGGCCAAAGCCGGGGGGGGGGCGTGACCTCTCTCTCTCTCCCAGGCCACGCCCTCTTTTCAGACGGGATAATGAATGTAAGCGAATGTGTGTCAGTGACCCCCTTAGAGCCTTTTATCAAAGAGAGAGAGCGCCATAACTCATGTAGTGGCGTGTGCAATCTATACCAGAGCATGTAATAAAACCAAATGGAAATATGACTCAGAGCACGCTAGCGTAACATACATCACAGCGGAAATATCTTTGATCCTTTGACTTATGCTTTACCTGTCATCACAGTTGTAGGCCTGCACACACTTTTGGGGTTTTAGACGACATAATGATTCCCATAGGTTCTGCTTATTTATTATTCTACTTTTTAGTCTTTTACATCCTTGTTTAGTCCTCGTTAAATCTTAGTCCCGCTTTGGTTCCACGTTTTGGAGCTTCTTTAGTCCAGAGTAGTCCACAGTTTTTGGGTATGAGTAGCAGGGCCGTCAACAGAAATTTGGGG